>APFE030658682.1:177119-188020 GCA_000404065.3 Pinus taeda
TCACACTATGTTTTATTATTATTATTATTATTTATCCAATGTTTCATTTTTTATGGACACTACAACACATCCCCATATTGGGTTGTCGAGCGCATCTCGATGCAATAATTGACCCCATCCATCAAGTTTTTCTTTAAAACTATTATTTGTTATATTAGTGAGAATTCCAGCGTATTATGATTTCTTTCGAGAGCCTTGTTCCTTTCCCATTTATCCTCAAGGATAGAGACAAATTCTATAGGTACTTATGTGTGTTTACCTAAAGAAACTAGTTTTCTTTATAATATCCCTTTTTCAACTTCTAGAGATTTCACTTTCACAATCATGAAATGGTTTTAGTTCTTTACTTTGTTGATAGTTTGGCCTAAGTATTTTTTATTTTCTTAAATGTAATTAACCTAGAAAACTTATCAACCCCTTTTACAAAAAAATCTTGAATATACAAGATTGGGATTCTCACAGGGCCTTTGGCCTTGCACAACATGTAGTTTTTGAAACTTATCCATTCCTTGAATTCATTAAACCATGAACACAAAATTATGACCTTAGTTCATCTACTATCCAAACCTTCATTGGGAAATACAAATTGTTTGTTATCATAGCCAAATTCATCTCTATTATGTTGGCTACCTCCTAGACTTAGAGGTCATGCCCAAGGAATAATTTGGGGAACTATAGTTAAGCCTAATTGTAGAAGAAAGGGAGAATCTTCCAGACTATTACCCAAGCAAAGTCATATCTTAGACTCATCCCTGCCTCACTAAACTAAAGAATTATGTCCTTGGATTAAATATCCAAGAGTTTATATCCTTGTTCACCATCATCTTAGGAAAATATGATGATTCCATTGTTAATGAGTCATATTATCCCTTCTTGATCGCTTCCATATTTACCTAGTTGCCCCTATCTACTACACCGAAGTCGTTACAAAAAACATAATGGACCAACTTGTCAATTTCAAATCTAAGAAATTATTTAGGTACTCCAGATATCTTGTCTATTTGTATATTTATTATCAAAGTGGCTTATTATCCCACCTAGTGCTGCAATTTTTAAAAGAGGAGGACCAACCCATTAGGTGTATCTATTGGGTCCCACAGATTACGAAGAATGAGCAAGAAAATTTGTTGTATTACATAAAGAAAGTTCATTTATGCAACATTCTCTATCACCACTAATATAGAACTAGTAATAATGCTTGTTGAGAATAAATCATATCTATATACAAGTGTTCATCATGAGGGGGGGACTAGTTCTTAGCATAGGAGAATACCATTATCAAATTGTATGGTTTATAGATGGCTCTATATAGGTTTCTTGAAATCTAGACATAAAGGATTTTTATTTTGGAGTATGTTAGGTAGATCCTACATCTAGATGAGGTATGATTCAGAAGGTCGAAAAAAAAATTCCATATAACATACCTCATCACCCTAGGAGGTTATGTTTTCTCCAATCTCAAAGGTTCTAGAGAAGTAGCTAAGATATTGGAAGGAATGGAATTTCCCCTAGATAAGACATGGAAATATGACCTTCACTATGTGCAATTATAATTTTAATGTGAATGAAAGGCATGGACTTGATGACCATGAACACATGCCTATAGAGGAGAAACTAGCAAAACAACATCATTAGACGGAGACAAAATATATCATGGAAGCACAAGATGATAACATAAAGGTAATGGAATAGGTTTTCCCTCCTCTATTTCTCAATTGACTTGATGTCATAAAATATTTCATTTTATATGGGTCCAAAAATGTGGTGGTCACATCTGAGCATATGAAATTCAAGGTCCTAACCAAGGAAAGAAAGAAATAGGTGGTGCAAGACAATTTTGGAAAGAGGAAAATAGGGGCCCAATGGAGGATGATATTATTTTTAAAGGCATAAAGGACTCCTTATCATGAGATATTTAGAGATCAAGGATTCTCTAATATTTATGATAAGATGCATATTAATGATAACAAGGAGGAAGACAAAGATATCCCAAAAATGTAGGTATAACAATGGCACAAGCTATGCATACTTAGCCGAGATTAATCACAACAACAACTATCCCACTAACCAAGAAAGTATATCATGAATGTTAACATATTATCACATCCACGGGTTTCAAGGACACTAGTAGAATGGGAAAAGGTGAAAAATATCCCACTGGTCAATTACTTATGGTTGGGAGGATAAAGATATTGGCATTAGGGTCCGACATCATAACTCCATATATTAAGAAGACAAATTTGCAGTATACATTTTTTCCATTGGAAGAGGGTCAAAATGGATGGTAGAAGTAGGCCAATAAGAAACCCATGAGACAAAACTCCCCTCACATTAGCAAACCCCAATAGAAGAGGTTTTAAAGGATATAAGAATAGGGGATAAAAGGGAGGAAATAAATGAAGAAGAAAGGAATGTGGCTAAAGAAGATAGAAAATATCAAGAGCAATTAATTAAGGAACTATTAAAAAAACTAGATAAACAAAGAGAAAGTAGAGCTGCAATATAAGAAAAAGAAGTAAGAGATTTAATATATCAAAACAAGGTTGCAGTAGAAAGGGTGATATGGAAGATAAGAGGAGAAGTGGAAATTAGATCAACGAAGAGGCAAAGGATATGGTTATAGAGAACCCCACATGGGGGAAGAAGAGGAAGATTAAGTATAAGAAGAATGTAGGAGAACCATAAGTAAAGAAGAGAAAAACTATTGATTCTGAAGTAAATGGGCAAGCTAAGAAGGTCAAAATTTCTATAGATAATTAAAGCTTCTTCCCAAATGAGTTCATCCACTTTATCCAGCTCCACTCCATCTAGGTTCTCAAATTTGCGTACTAAAGATACACTAGGAGAAACTCTTACGACACTTAGTGTCATGACTTCACAAGGGACTATTTTTCCATTCCTTTGTTTGTGGCCATAGGTAGTTTTTCCATTCCTTTGTTTGTGGCCATATCTACCTAGAATTCATGGATCCTTATGACACCATCAAATAAGGAAAAGAGAAAATGAGCTATCTTAACCTTGGAGGCTATTAATCTACTTGCACAACTTAGGTTGTTCTTCCCATATGATGGCCTCATGATTGGGCCCACCCCAACCACTTTTGTGCTCATAATTGTCAAATCCATTAAATAAAAAAGCTCTAGTCCTACACTTAAATTTATCTAACATCATTGATCCATCACTCTGGTCTAGAATAGATGCCTTCTCAGCACTGGAATCTCAAGATTGAAGAACAAAACTGTTCCAAACAAAACTCTAAAATTTGAAAAATTGATTAAGAAATCAATAGACTATCCCAGCTCTATGACAACCTCCGGTGAACCTCGGTCTCACTCCAAAATAAATTCTGGACAGATCTCATTTCTAAATTCGCTCGTTCTGGATGAACCCGGGCTACTACCAAACACCCCTCAACTCGTTGGAAGAACGGACCATCCCTCAGACATCCAACGTTGTTTCTCAAACGAATACTCCTGGAACTATAACCACTGCTGCTGCAGAATCTGAAAAACTAAACGACTCCACACCACGAAGATTTTGGAACAACAAATGCGATAGGGATGATGCGTCGATATGGTTGAACAGATTACAAAAGGATCGATGAAACAACACACAGTAGACAACGTGTGTATTGGGATAGCAACATCGAAAAGGAGCAACTGCGATAAGGCTTCCGGTGAATGCGTTTCCAAAAACGAGCTCAGGATAGATGGCAGGGCTTCACTCCAAGATGAAGTCGCATCCACAGAAATCAATCCTGGAGCAATAACCACTGTTGGAGCTCCTTCAGAATCCGAAAAACCAAACGATCCTTCAAACAAATGCATTGCCAGTGATACGATTGATATGATTGAACAAATTACAAAGGCAATGACACAATCTGAAGTGGACAACGTGTCTTTGAGGATTAAGACAACAACATCGAACAATAGAAAATACGATAATGCTTCTGGTGAACGCTTTTCCAAAAACGAGATCAGGTTAGATGGTAGGGCATCACACCAAAATGAGATTTCATCCATAGAAATTGAAACAACAAGAAACATGACAGTGACTTTGATTGTTGAGAAAGTAAGCAAGTATATCGTGAATCAACCAAGTCACTCTAGGACTCCTTGAAAAGGCTTGAATTTTGCCATTTCCCCTAGCATCCATCCAAAGAAGACATTTTGTGCAGCATTGAGTATGGGATTAAGGATTTACCAAATAACATTAAAGAAAATATTAGATAAGATTGCTTTATCACTCTGAGGAAAGACCAAACCCCCAGAAGCAACATTTCCAAACAAGAATACCTGGCTCTCAATACCCTAAACCAAAACCCTAATATTGTGGTCTTGAAAGCTGAAAAAGGTGGGGCCACTGTTATAATGAACACAAATGATTATAATGAGAAAATGTTGGTTCATCTGACCAATAGTGGTTGTTACATTAAATTAAAGAAGAATCCCATAAGAAAGATCTATGGGAATGTTAATAACTTGATAAAATCTAGCAAAGAACACGACATTAAAAATCTCATTGAAACCAATCCCTACACCCCAAAGATTTACGAAGCCCCTAAAAATCACAAAGGAGGTATCCCCATAAGACCCATTGTCAACGCCATTGGAGGTCCTACTTACCATCTCATGAAATATCTTGCTAAGAAACTCAAGCCCATGGTAGGGAACACCAGTTCCTTTGTCAAAGATTCCAATCACTTCATCAATGAGATCAAACAAATAAGGCTAGACAAGCATGACATCTTGGTTAGTTTTGATGTAAATCTCTCTATACTAACATTCCCATATATGAAGCCATGGAAGTCGTCCATAAAATCACTGATATGGACATAGCTAGATTGGTTGAAATCTATCTGAAATCAACGTTTTTCAGTTTTAAAGATGACATATATGAACAGACTTGTGGTGTAGCTATGGGATCACCTTTATCTCCCATCATTTCCAATATGTTCATGTAAGACTTTGAAGCTAGAGAGATTGAGTCCTCCACATTAAAACCCAAACTTTGGAAAATATTTGTTGATGACACTTACATCATTTGGCCTCATGGAAAAGAAAATCTAGGCATTTTCCTGAAGCACCTTAACAGTCAATCATATTCTATCAAGTTTATGATGGAAGTGGAAGAGAATGGAAGCCTGCCCTTTCTTGACATCCTAATAAAAATAAACCAAGATGGCTTCATATCTCACCATGTCTATCGTAAGAAGACCCACACAGAACATTACCTTCATGTCAGCTCTCACCATCACCCTGCTCAGAAACTTGGGGTTCTCAACACGCTAGCAACCAGGGTTGTTCGCATTTCAGATCATGATCATTTTGAACAAGAGAATAACCATCTCATAGATGTTTTTGAAAAGAATGGGTATAGATGACACCAAGGAATCAAAGCTTTCAAGAAGGTAGAGAATCTTAAAAACAAAAAACCAAGGGACGATTATGCGGATAAGGTCCACCTCCCCTACATATTGGGCACCACTGACAAAATTGTGCATATTCTAAAGAAGAGCAATATAAGAACCACCTTCAACCCTATGAACACCATTAGCAGCTGCCTAAAATCGGTAAAAGATCTGGCTGATCCAAAATGCCACAAAGGGGTTTATTTCGTTCCTTGTTCTTGTGGAAAAACCTACATTGATGAGACTGGTTGATCAATCTTAACTAGGATTCAAGAGCATGCCGCTGATATTAAACATAACAATTCCTAGGCCTTAGTTTTGGCCGAGCACTCCAGTAAAACCAATTATCACATTTGTATTGAAAACTCATGTGTGGTGGCAAAAATTGATCATTATCACCATAGAAAGTTTAGAGAAGCTATTGAAATAGGAAAACACCCTAACAATCTTAACCGCGATGATAGTTGGAAAATAAGTGATAATTGGATTCCCACTATAACCTCTGATTCCACCTTCTCCTAGCGACTCCCTTCCCTCTTATCAATAAATTTGGCCTTTCACGGTCTTCCTTATAGTATTCCAATCCTAAAATTTATTAAAATATTTTTAATAATAAGGAAAATCACAAATATATTTAAATTATTTTAAGGAAAAAACATAAACAATTTTATAATTTCAATTTAATTTAATTTTAAAAATTTGTGACTAAAATTTTAATTCAATTTAGCCTCAATAGTTATATTCAATTCGAATTCTTAAACTTTATAAATTAATTAATAACCATTAATAATGAAATAATTAAAATTTAAGACATTAATACTTTAGAGAATCTAACATTAAATTCAATTTTCAATCTTAAATTAAATTAATCAAAGAAATAATTAGTTTTAATTTATAATCATTAACAAAAACTAAAAATAATTTAAAACACCCTATTAAATATAATTGTCAAATAAATAAAATTTATTACAATTAATTTATGGATTACAGTACATAATTTTTTTTTAATTATTAATAGTTTTTAAAAGAAAAAACTAGATATTAAAATTAAAACTATAACTAAAATCACTATTAAAATTAAATAGAATTAAAACTAAATCTGAATTAAATCAATATTAATCGTTTCATTATCAAAAATTTATCGACTTCCATTCATTGCCACCCCAACCCTCACCTTCGTTTATTAACACTATTGAGTTCTGACTTTTTCACTCATGGATCTATCCTGATGATGAACCATAGAGGATGGTTTGAAACGTAGATTCCAAAAATATGTAAGCAATGACTCCGAAAGATAACACCACATTTTTTTAGTGTTCGATCGAGCTACTTGAGGGCTAAGAGATAGCTCGATCGAGCGTTAAAAAAAAACCCTCGATCAATCTCTTATGTAACATGAGGTAATTGTTGATGGTACTGGACCCGCCAACATTCTGGGGATCACCCTGGTATGAAGTCCCAACTAGACCTCACACCGTTTGGTGTGGGAGTCCCATCAGGTACGATGGCTTGGTTGCCATTATCTTAAAGAATTGCCTCAACGCTTTCTTGTCAGCACAAGACAGTGGTTTGTTTTGTCTTGCAAGAAGTGAGTTTCACATGTCTGGTGATTGTAAGTGTCTCTTGTGTCAATGGTTCTTTCACCGTAGAGGGAGAGGGTGGGAGTGAGTCCCAAGTCGGTTGGGAGAAGTCCCAACTCTACTAGGAACAAACAACACAACAAGGTGTGCACATCTTCTGGCAGAATAGTCCACACGGATGCGACAATCACAACACATAAGGGAAGATAACATGTATAACACTTAGCAGATTAGTCCGCGTGAGTACAGCTGTTGTTATAGCAAGTTTTATGTGAAAGGTTTGTCTAATGTCTAGGAGAGTAGTCTACATGGGCGAGACAACATTAACATCATATACAACACATTTTCATTAACATATGTGTATTACAACAAGTGAATTAGTTCAAGTTTTAAAAATAGGTTGAAGCAACATGCATTACAAGTGTTAAAGATTAGTCTTACAATAGTTACAATACATGTGTGAAAATGTGTTGGGATGTTAGCATGCTTATGAATTAAGCGAAAGTTCCAAGACACATCGTTACACCATACATCACTAACCCCGCGTGCAGAGCATTGGAGCCACTACTTACTCCTCAAAGAAAATATTACAGACTCTCAAGGCTATGTGGGAGGAGCTGAGGTGAAAATGTCCTTTGCATGTACAAATGAGGGGGTATTTATAGCCAAGGGTGAAACTGACCCTTGTGGATGTTCAACTACCCTCATGACTGTTTGATTTCCATGACTTTTCGACTTTACATGACTCTTCGTACAACAAGTGGGTCTCTTGGACTTCCACGTTACATTACATTGATTGATAGTATGGCCCACAATAGAGATGTGGACGACATGAAAATGCTGGTACATTTGACATGAAAATGCTGGTACATTCGTGTTGTTGCTGGTGTCCATGTCGAGCTGCAGTGCTATTGGGTGATGGATGTCCTCATGGTGTGTCACAGCTTCACCTCCGCATGGAAAAGTGTGTGGAGTCTTCGATGGTCATTGGTTCTCTTGATGTTGCATTCACACGTTCCGCCTTGCTTATATTTTGGTAAGCTTGACAGGTTCGTCTGTTTGCTAAAGGTGCATGTTCGTCCATCCATCCATTCGTGAACACATCTTGCATGTTTGCTCATCCATTCGTCTGCGAACACATCTTTGCATAATCATTCATTCGCGAGCACATCTCTTTGCATGCATCGTCTATTCATCCATTGGTGAACCTGTCCTTCTGCATGTGCTCCCTTCGTTCATCCCATCCATCACCGCACCATGTTTGTTTGTGTACTTGTTTCTGCAGTCACTCATGACGAGACGAAATCAAATCCATAAACCTCCTAGTCTACCATGATGCATGATCATTTCAAATGTAGGTGACCGGGCGAGGTCACAAGGTTGCGAGGTGGGATGGAGGCTCCAGGCACTACTGATGAAAACTGCGCAGGGTTCATTGGATGATGAAGATGCGTAATCTAGATCGACAGTGACTGTTAGCGGGATCTGGCTCAACTGGAGGACAAATTTTCTTAGTTTTTTAGAGGAACAGTTCGGGCTGCAGAAACGTTGGGCAGGAAAAATCTGCGCAATTTCTGGAATGAGTAGGTAGCGGGAGATTGGCACCAAGAACTGCACAATTCCTGACGGGAACTCGCAGTCAGTGGTTGGGTCACTGGCAGCAAAATCTACGCAATTTCTGGAACAAGTGGGTAGCGGGAGCTTGGTAGCAAAAATTGTGCAATTCCTGACGAGAACTAGTAGTCAACACTGGGTCACAGGCAGCAAAAACTGTGCAATTCCTGAGGGGAATTGGCAGTCAGCTGTCGGGATCTTGGAAGCAAAAACTGTGCAATTCCTAGAGGGAACTAGCAGTGATCTGTTGGAGCTTGGTAGCAAAAACTGCCCAATTCCTGGAGGGAACTGTCAGTCGGCTGCCATGAGATGCTGGCGAAAAAAACTACGTTGATGTCAGGAGGTTGGTCTGCTGGTCACCTCTACGTAGTTTCTGAGGTGAGCAGACTGCTGGGTAGCAAAGGACTTGCTCATGAAAACTGCACAATTTTCTAGGTGAGCAGTCGGTCGACTGTCGAGAGGGTTGGCTAGAAAAACTGAGCAATTTTCTGTGGGAGACAGGGACAGGCACTAGGTGTCTGTATGGCATGTCTGCGCAATTTTCTCAGTCAGCGGAGCGGGCAAGGTCTGCAGCCTCTGTGAAATTTTTGAGGGGAGTCAATCCCAGGGTGGCTATCGAGCCAAACCCTCCGGTTGACTAGCATGAAAGTTGATTGATTTGCTTGCGGACAACGCAACTTGAAATGGCTTTCTTGGTGCTTCTATGTTGTTCTAGGTGACAGTCGATCGAGTCGATGGTGGGGTGATGGTCTGGCTGTCAGAGGGGAATCTAGTCATCAGAATTTCAACAAAGTGACTAAGTGTGTGAATAAGCGAAAGATGTGTACATGATCTTGCAAACACACACTTACATGACTTGATGCCGAGACGACTCAAACCATCCAGACACACATGCTCAACTTGACTGACGAACGGTATAAGCGACAAGCATGACACTTGTGATTGATCATTGGTCGACCGTCATAATGCTTGCACGACAGTGAATGTGAGTCTGTGTGTGAGTGCGATAGATGTTTTCATAGCAAACACAACAAGTACACATGAAGTGAAGACTTTGAGTATAACCAGAACATGGTCACAAGCATGACTTTGACATCAACGTGGAAAAACTTGGGTGAAATGATCAAGCAAGGTGGGTGAGAAGAATCACACGAGCTCATGGAGTGGTCCCAAGTGTGTGCAGTCATCAAGTGAAACTCTCAAGGGAGGCTCTGAAATTGGGTGAAGGCCAAAATTTTGGAGTGTGGTTGTAGCCGCTACAACACTTGGCGACACACTGGTAGAACTCCAACTTCTCTATTTTGGTTCATTGATAGCATAGGGCCTTGGTCTTTCAGGGAATATTGAATTGTTGTGCGGGTTACTCCGGCTTCCCTGTTGAAATATAGCAACAAGAATATTCCAATTTAATTTGTCCTTGAATTATATTGTGAATTAAAATCAAATTTAGTCTTAACAACTACTTGGAAATAATTAATTAATTTATTTTGAATTAATTAGTTGGAGAAATTCAAGTTAGAAGTCTTTCTGAAGTCATGCAAGAGTTATCCCTTAAATTAAGGAGATAAGATTGAGTTATAGTTGAGTTGTAATTAGTTAACTCGGTTTACTGATTTAAGTCCAGTTAAATTAGTTCCAAACTGTTTGAGGAACTAATGGTGAGTTAACAGTTAGTTGATGCATGCATGTATCCAACTAGTGCTACTCCAGTTAACTGAAGATTCCCTCATCAGAAACTCATGCATGTCTTTTTTGAGAAAGACCCAGTTGAGATTAATGTCAAGAACACTGTACTATCAGTTGCATGTGTTTTCCTATAAAGGAAACTCATGCATGCAGTCAAGGGATCATTCCTTGAGGATTGCACAGTTTTGACAGTGTGTGAGAGAGTGTTCCATTTGGTAATAGGGAAATCATCCACAAGGAATAATGCAATGAAATAGGAGCTTGGAGGGAAGAGAGGAAGGCTGAAGAGAAGCCAAGATTTCCCATGAGCATTTGTGAGGATTGTACTAAGAGTTGGCTAGCTGTGAGAGCTAAGGCTTTGTATAATTCCTATGTATTTCCACCTTGTATGATAATACAGATAGTGGGTTTTTTAGTTGAGGCTTTCCCCAAAGTATTTTCATGTATATTGTGCGATTGATTCTTCTTCTTCTGGTTATATTGTTCAGCTCGATCTTTAAGCTTCCGTAAATTGATAGTAGAAGTAGGTTATAGTATTTTTCTTTGATTTATATTGCATTATTGAGTTAACCTACATCAGATTTTCTACATGGTATCAGAGCTATATTTGT
>APFE030658682.1:190276-280565 GCA_000404065.3 Pinus taeda
TTTCTAAAGTCATGCAAGAGTTATCCCTTAAATTAAGGAGATAAGATTGAGTTATATTTGAGTTGTAATTAGTTAACTTAGTTTACTGAGTTAAGTCCAGTTAAATTAGTTCCAAACTGTTTGAGGAACTAATAGTGAGTTAATAGACAGTTGATGCATTAATGCACTCAACTAGTGCTACTCCAGTTAACTGAAGATTCCCTCGTCAGAAACTCATGCATGTCTATTCTAAGAAAGACCCAGTTGAGATTAATGTTCAAGGACAACGTACTATCAGTTGCATGTGTTTTCTCATGGAGAAAACTCATGCATGCAGTCAAGGATTCATCCTTGAGGATTGCACAGTTTTGAAGGCTTGTTTTTCCACTTGGTAATAGGCTAATCATCCATAAGGAACAACGCAAGGAAATAGGAGCTTGGAGGGTAGAGAGGAAGGCTAGAGAGAAGCCAAGATTTCCTGTGAGCATTTGTGAGGATTGTACTGAGAGATGGCTAGTTGTGAGAGCTAAGGCTTTATATAATTCCTATGTATTTCCACCATGTATGATAATGCAATAGTGTGGGGTTTTTATCTGAGACTTTCCCCAAAGCATTTTCATGTGTATTGTGCCATTGATTATTCTTCTTCTGGTTATATTTTTTCAGCTCGATCTTTAAGCTTTCACAAATTGATAATAGAAGTAGGTTATAGTATTCTGCTTTGATTTATATTGCATTATCAGGTTAACCTATCACAAATTTTCTACATGATATCGAAGTTGTGAACAGTATACTGAGAAGAGAATTTGAAGTTTGAAGTTTGGAGTTGCAGGTGCAAATCAAATTCATATCATACTTCAAGGTTGGCCAATGACGTTCTATGGCTTGAGACTCGAGTATGCCTTGGAAGGTAGCTCGAATTACATAGCATGGAAAGATAGAGTGGAGGTTGTATTAGAAGACAATGGCTTGAAGGAATTCATTGATCAAGAAATCCTAAAGCCAACTTCAACTAATGCACAAGAGTTGGCTGAGTGAAAGAAGTGTGTGGTGAAGGCAAGACAGATCATCCTTGAGGGAGTTTGAGACCATATTGTCTCGAGCATCCATGGGAAGAATACTCTATTTTCAATGTGGAAGACATTGAAGGACCTCTACCAGAACAGTAGCGACCAGAGGAAATTGGCACTCAAGGATAAGCTTCAAAGAATCAAGATGGAGAAGGGTGATAGTATTTCCACATATTAGAACAAGCTCACCACCTGCAGAGATGAGATTGGCAGTGTGGGAATAACTACTTCCAATGATGATATGGTGAGCCTCACTCTCCTTGGCCTTCCAAAGAGTTGGAATAGCTACCAGGACTCTGTGAATGGAAGGGATAAGCTGTCGGATTGGGAACGACTGTGGTTGGATCTTATGCAGGAGGAGATCAGGAGGAGCACAAGAGATGGTTCATCATCCAAGAATGATGATGAAGAAAATCTGGCCTTAGCAAGTAAGGCAAGGAAAGGGAAGGGGAAGGCTTCCCATTTCAAATCGAATTCTTCTCATGGAGGGAAGAAGGGTGACATGTCAAAAGTAAGATGCTTTAATTGTCACAAGATGGGACATTATGCGACTAATTTCCCATCGAAGAAGTCCAAGAAGGGATTATCGAAAGGATCAGAAGGTGAGGCATTAGCCTCTCAGTTTGAAATGGACTTCACCCTTATCGCATGCATGGTGTCATCGATGATGGGTTGTGTCTGGTATCTTGATAGTGGAGCCTCATTCCACATGATCGGTGATAAAAATCTATTCAGTGTCTTGGAGGAGAAAGACCTTAATATGTGCATAGAGATGGGTGATGACATAAGGTATAGTGTTTCAGGAGTGGGCAAGGTTGCTTTTTAGAGGGAGCATGGAGCTCCTATCACCTTGACAGATGTGAAGTATGTGCCTAGACTGAAGAAGAACTTGGTATCAGTCACAATTTTTTAGGACAAAGGCTAAGATGTTGTCTTTAGTAAAGGAAAGGCGTTCCTAAGACACATAGCCACGGGTCAGACCAAGAGGACAGGTATTCGGGTGAAGAATATCTATAAACTAGAGGTAGATGATTGTACATCATTGAGTACGGAAGAAAAATTGGTGCAAAGCTAAGACATTGGTGAGTTGTGGCACATGCGGTTGGGCCATTTGCATCATGGGGCTTTGAAGATAATGCAACAGATGTCTACAGGACTTCCCAAAGGTAAACTTGAGCAAGTTGACACATGCAAAGATTGTACCTTGGGAAAGTACACCAAGTCTTCCTTTCATGATCGATACAGTCGAGCAGAGGCTATCTTAGAGCGAGTTCATACTGATGTGTGTGGACCATTCTCGACAGCATCCACAGCGAAGCAAAGGTATTATGTGATTTTCATTGATGACTATTCTCGTAAATTTTGGATTTATTTCATGCAGAAGAAGAACCAAACTTTCACAAAATTTTGTGAGTTCAAAGCTTTGGTCGAGAAAGAGTCAGGGAAGAAAATCAAGGCCTTGAGAAGAGATAACGGTGAAGAATATGTCTCTCAAGAGTTTAAGGACTTTTGTGCAGTAGAAGGAATTAAACAAGAGTTGGAAGCACCTCATAACCCACAGCAGAATGGGGTGGCCGAAAGGAAGAACAAAACTATTGTAGGGGCAACACAGGCAATGCTGCATGACCAAGGCCTACCACTTCACTTTTGGGCTGAGGCATGCAACACAACGGTCTATTTGCAGAATAGAAGCCTGCATTGCATACTTGGGATGAAGACACCAGAGGAAGATTTCTTTGGTAAGAGACCAGATGTGGGTCACTTCACGATCTTTGGCTCATCAGTTTATTGCCATGTGACAAAGGATGCACAAAAGAAGCTTTAGCCAACAGCAGAGTTGGGGATATTTGTGGGGTACACTGATACACCTCACAACTATTGGGTGCACTTGCCTACCAGTCGGAGGATAGTGGTTTGTAGAGATCTCAAGTTTGATGAGCAGAAGGCCATGCGAGATTCCCTTGAGAGGGAGCTCCAACTTCAGGTTGTGGAGTAACTATTGGTTCCTAAGGAGGAGGAGCCTCAGATTGATGTGGAGTAGCCACATGTAGAGGTTCTAGGAGTGGAGACATCCACTAAAGCAAAGTCTTTCAGAGATGGACAGAAGCGCACAAGAGAAGTTGACAGATTATTGAAGGATGCGAGAGAGAATGTGGGAGCACCATCTTCTCAGGGCAGACAGAGGAGGTCACCTGAGAGGTACACTGGATACATGGCCCTTGCTGGGGAATTCGTTGAGACCGAGCCATCTTCCTTTGACGAAGCAATGCAGCAGCCGATTTGGGTTGATGCTATGGTGGAGGAGTATGACTCCATAGTTTGTAACAGTGTTTGGGACGTGGTTTCGAGACCAGAGAACAAGTCAGTTGTGACTTCCCATTGGCTTTACAAGGTAAAGCAAGCTGCTAATGGTAGTGTGGAGAAGCATAAGGTAAGATTTGTTGCCTGTGGCTTTTCACAAGTCGAGAGGATCATGTTGTTGCAGTATATTTTGACAGAGGAGCAAGATGCTGACATTTTGACAGAGGCATTGTCAAAGTGTAAATTTGAGTTCCATAGAGACAGGATCGGGGTGGCAGATCATCCCGTTCTTGTTGAGAGGGAGTGTTGAAATATGGCAACAAGAAGATTCCAATTTAATTTGTCGTTGAATTAAATTGTGAATTAAAATCAAATTTATTCTTAACATCTACTTAGAAATAATTAATTAATTTATTTTGAATTAATTAGCTGGAGAAATTCAATTTAGAAGTCTTTCTGAAGTCATGCAAGAGTTATCCCTTAAATTAAGGAGATAAGATTGAGTTATATTTCAGTTGTAATTAGTTAACTCAGTTTACTGAGTTAAGTCCAATTAAATTAGTTCCAAACTGTTTGAGGAACTAATGGTGAGTTAACAGTCAGTTGATGCATGCATGCATCCAACTAGTGCTACTCCAGTTAACTGAAGATTCCCTCATCAGAAACTCATGCATGTCTATTTTGAAAGACCTAGTTGAGATTAATGTCAAGGATAGTGTACTATCAGTCGCAATGTTGTCTTATAAAGGAAACTCATGCATGCAGTCAAGGGATCATTCCTTGAGGATTGCGCAATTCTAACAGTGTGTGAGAGAGTGTTCCACTTGGTAACAGGGAAATCATCCATAAGGAACAACGCAAGGAAATAGGAGTTTTGAGGGCAGAGAGGAAGGCTAAAGAGAAGCCAAGATTGCCTATGAGCATCTGTGAGGATTGTATTGCGAGTTGGCTAGCTGTGAGAGCTAAGGCTTTGTATAATTCCTATGTATTTCCACCTTGTATGATAATACAGATAGTGGAGATTTTAGCTGGGGATTTCCCCAAAGTATTTTCATGTGTATTGCGTGATTGATTCTTATTCTTCTAGTTATATTGTTCAGTTCGATATTTAAGCTTCCGCAAATTGATAGTAGAAGTAGGTTATAGTATTCTGCTTTGATTTATATTGCATTATTGGGTTAACCTACATCAAATTTTCTACATTCCCCACTTACCTCATGGACATACATGGTTCACCTTTTTCCAACTCAGTCAAACACAATTAAAAGTTCAGCTTTATCACAGTGTTTCGAATTTGGGAATGGTAGTTTATTTCATGAGTTGAATATTTTCAGAGTATAAGTTTTCATCTTTGGTGTTTCTCCACTACCAGTAGGCCTGGACAGTACCCCGATGGAGTCACACAGGAACACACGCATTGCTCCACTACCAGCAAGCTTGGTCAGTACCCTGGTAGAGTTGCATGCTTCATCTCTCTGCTCAAGAAGCCTTTCTCTTCTTTCGCCTTTGTATTTTTCAAGAGGACTCTGCATAGGCACTTATTTATTTTTTAGGCGGAAGAGGGATCCTGACTTATTGAGAGCAAAAGTGGTTTTTCCTTCAGAGAAGCATGTAGGACCTTTGACATAGGTTTGCTTGTTTAGATTTTCCCCTTCTCTGTTTCTACTAGTTGGATGAGTTTGAACACATAGAGCAGAAGGCTAAGTACAGGCACAGGGTTTCCAATGTGGACACAGGTTCATGGTTGGACCAAAAATTCCCTCATAGATGGCTCGTATTTTTCAACAAGACTTCATCAGTTGAAGGTTATAGCTAAGCATAGAGAAGACAAACACAAGATTGGCCAAGTGCTATAGTGTCACAAGCTTCTTCAAATCTCAACCACATACTCTATTCAAAATCCAAAACACAGTAGTTGGAAGCACTTATTTCCAGAAACAAAAATAGGTATCAAGCAAACAAAACAAACATAAACAAAAATAGTAAGCAGAACAAACCAAATAAGAACAAAGATAGTAAGCAAGACAAACAAAATGAAAACAAGAAGCAGCAAGCAGCCGATGTACATGGCACGAGGCGCAGCTCAGCCTACTATAAATAATGCTTGAGATATTGGCCATTGATAGGAAGGTTGTCAACCCTCCCGTCAAGTGATTGCAGCTGGTACGTGTGGGGGCCAAGCTTCTCCTGGACTGTGTACATATTTTCCATCGATGTATCATGGATTGAAAGCAACATTAAGTTCTTACATAAGAGGCAGGACGACAAATAACCAAGTATTGATAGTTGTAAGAGTCCTCATGTACTTCACTTAGATTTTTTTAAGAGTCACACACAGTCCATGCGAAACTAACCTACAAACACAAACAAGTAAACAAACCAAAAAGAAAAGCAAGAAGCAGAAGCAAATGCATTTGCAAAGTGAGTAGGAAAACAAATAAGAAAGTAAGCAAACACACAAAGAAAGAAGCAATCATGCATGCAAGAAAACAACTCAAAGAAAATATTGCTCCTACTCCTAAGCTAACAATGCATGGGTCGTCTCACGTGAAGTGATACTTCCAATGCAGCCACCGATACATTGGTCGACCCATGTTGGTGAAGGCATGGTCTGCGATCATCGTAGTTGTGAAAACCAACAAGCATGCAAGATATAATGATGAAGATGTACACACTCTGAGCTTACAAGCATCCACAGAACAAAAATGAGTGAAATCGCATGTCATGCACTCTGTGGAATTTCCATAGTGCTTTGCTACATTATGTATAGATGTTGAGTGTATGCATTCTCTTGACTATGACATGCAAGAAAACGTGAGAAAATTAGACCACTTATGTTGTGCAAGTGTTCTTGTTGTGTAAGATTCCTCCAATGCATGAGCGATGGGATCGTGTAGTTCAAGTGGAGGAAGTGAAATCTGAGTGTTTGATTGATATTGAATGTAAAGCAGAGATTGATGAGGAGCCTCGCGTGTTTCAACAATTTCCTGATCAAAAGCGAAACCAACCTTAGGACAATGACGAGCTGACATAACCATCAACTCGGGCTGAAGTGCCTCGACGTTCTGCGGGGTTTCGACTTCGTCAACAGATAGATCATCATAGACTAGTGTCTTAGATAGATTAACAACAATTAAATCAACATCGTGATCAGATGAAGAAGTAGAGAGATCACGACAACCAAGATCAAAATATTTAGGATGTTTTTTGGCATCCTCATGATTTGATGAATCAGGTAGAGGGGTAGATGAGAAGTAAGGATGTTCACCTTTTTTGTTTTCAAGAATGAAATATGAAATATTGGACGTATTTCCAGAGGAAGATGTGTTCTCTCTGCAATGTAATGATATACTGACATCTGACGTGTCCTATGAATGATCGGAAGTAAAACATCCATAAATGAGTTTTCACGGGGGAAATCAACAATGGAATAATCATAAGGAATGTCAGGATAGAGCGGGTGAGGTGCAGATGGAAGGGAGTCATCCTTCAACGTGGGTTCTTCTTTAGATTCTCACACACATTCATTATGAATGATGACGCAGGTTGGATGCATAACACCAACTCTGTTGACAACTTGATCCTCGTGCACAGCGAGTGAGGATACCGAAATGGAAGAACAAAATACAGTACAATCTGAAGGATCAATAGAACACTGGGAAAAATGTTGAGGGAACAAATTCATGTGACAACCAATAGGCTTGCAAGCCAAATCTGCACAGATATCAAGCGCAGGTGGGCTGGGAAGATGAGACAGTGCAACAGATGTGTGTGCATGTTCTCCCACATCACTCTGCAGTGGTAGAGATGTTAGATGAAGTGAATGCGGACCATCACTTGTGATAGCAACTGTGCCTGTCTATGATTGCACAGCTCCATCGCCGAGGTATGTTGAGCGGGATTCGAATTATTTCAAGAATTGCAGATTTTCGGATATGTAAAGAAGATACTTAAATCTTCCATCGAGAAATTCCCAATCAATTTCATCATCGAGAAATCGCTATGCAAGATTACAAAAGCATGTGTAAAACTGTTCAAAGGATTCATTGGATGCTTTTTGTAATTTGAGAATTTCTTTATCAAGTGCTTTATGGTTAAAGTGATTGAAATCACGGTCAATCTCTACGACTAGATGAGCAAGAGAATGAATATATTTTTTAGGCAGTGTGGCACACCAGTGCATTGGGTGCCCTCGAAGCTTGTAGATGAACAGCGCGCAACTAATGTACTCTTCAAAGATTCAATGTCTTTCACATCAGCCTACAATGCCTACTGCATGCCTAACTAAGGCTAGATAGCCTCCACCATCATATGTTTTTTATGACAATTTATCTAAGAGCTTCTCCAAGATAATGAAGTCATTTCCATAAGACATACACTCTGGAAGAGAAACTCTGTAGTTAGTCATGATGGATATGCAAAGATTCAAAAAATATGTGAGGACTCAGCTTTTCATCTGGCCCTCCTTCTAGCGCCAAAAATGTTGATGGTGCTGGACCCACCAACATTCAAGGGATCACCCTAGTATGAAGTCACAACTAGACCTCACATTGTTTGGTGTGGAAGTCCCATCTGGTACGATGGACCAGTTTCCATTATCTTAAAGATTTGCCTCAACTCTTGCTTGTCAGCACAGGAAAGTGGTCTGCTTTATCTTGCAAGAAGGGAGTTTCACGTGCTTGCTGATTGTAAGTGTCTCTTATGTCAATGGCTCTTTCGTCGTAGAGGGAGAGGGTGGGAGTGAGTCCCAAGTCGGTTGGGAGAAGTCCCAACTCTGCTAGGAACACACAACACAATAGGACATGCACAGCTTCTGACGGAATAGTCCACACAAATGCGGCAGTCACAACACACAAGGGACGATAACACGTATAACACTCAGCGGATTAGTCCATGTGAATACAACAATTGTTAAAGCAAGTTTTATGTGAAAAGTCTGTCTGATTTCTGGGAGAGTAGTCTACATGGGCAAGATAGCGCTAATAGCATATACAACACATTTTCATTAACATATGTGTATTACAACAAGTGAATTAGTTCAAGTGTTAAACACTGGTTGAAGCAACATGCATTACAAGTGCTAAAGATTAGTCTTACAACAAGTACAATACATGTTGGCCTGTTAGCATGCTTCTGAATTAAACGAAAGTTCCAAGACACATTGTTACACCATACATCACTAACCCCACGTGCAGAGCGTTGGAGCCACTACTTATTCCTCAAAGAAAAGATTACAGACTCTCAAGGCTATGTGGGAGGAGCTGAGGTGTAAAAGTCCTTTGCATTTACAGATGAGGGGGTATTTATAGCCAAGGGTGAAACTGACCCTTGTGGTTGTTCAACTACCCTCATGATTGTTTAACTTCCATGAATTTTTTACTTTACATGACTCTTCGTACAATAAGTGGGTCTCTTGGACTTCCACGTTACATTACATTGATTGATAGTATGGCCCATAGTAGAGATGTGGACGACATGACAGTGCTGGTACATTCGTGTTGTTGTTGGTGTGCATGTCGAGCTGCGGTGTTGCTGGGTGATGGATGTCCTCATGGTGTGTCATAGCTTCACCTCTGTATGGAAAAGTGCGCAGAGTCTTCGATGGTCATTGGTTCACTTGATGTTGCATTCACACATTGCTCCTTGCTTGTATGTTGGTAAGCTTGACAAGTTCGTCCGTTCATGAAAGGTGCATGTTCGTCCATCCATCCGTTCCTAAACACATCTTGCATGTTTTCTTGTTCGTCCGTCCGCGAACACATCTTTGCATGACCATCCATTCACAAGCACATCTCTTTGCATGCATAGTTTGTTCGTGCGTTGGTGAACCTGTCCTTCTGCATGTGCTCCCTTTTTTCATCCCATCCGTTGGCGCGCCATGTTTGTTTGTCTACCTGTGTCTTCATTCACTCATGACGAGACGACATCAAATCCATAAACCTCCTAGTATACCATGATGCATGATCATTTCAGATGCAAGTGACTGGGAGAGGTGATAAGGTTGTGAGGCGAGATGAAGGCTCCAAGAACTACTGATGAAAATTGCGCAGGGGTCACTGGGTGATGAAGATGGTCAATCCAGATCGACAGTGACTTTCCACTAGGTGTGGCTCAGCTGGACGACAAAACTGCACAATTTTTTAGAGGAACAGTTCGAGTTGTGGAAAGGTTGGGCAGGCAAAATCTGCACAATTTCCGGAACGAGCAAGCAGCAAGAGCTTGGCAGCAAAAACTACGCAATTCCTGAGGGGAACTAGCAGTCAGTTGCTAGGTCATTGACATTAAAACCTGTGTGATTCTTGAGGGTAACTGGCAGTCAGCTACTGGGTCATTGGCATTAAAAACTACACAATTCCTGAGGGAAACTGGTAGTCAACTAACGGGAGCTTGGAAGCAAATACTGTGCAATTCTTGGAGGGAACTAGCAGTCAGTTACTGGAGCTTGGTAACAAAAACTGCGCAATTCCTGGAGGGAACTGTTAGTCGGTTGTCGGGAGCTACTGGCGGGAAAAACTACACTGATGCCAGGAGGCTGGCCTACTAGTCACCTCTGCGCAGTTTCTGAGCAAAGTAGATTGATGGACAGTAGAGGACTTGCTCATGAAAACTGCGCAATTTTCTGGGTGAGCAGTCGGTTGACTATCGGGAGGAATAGCTGGAAACACTGCACAATTTTCTGAGGGAGACAGGGACAGGCACTGGGTTTATGTCCTGCCCATCTGTAAAATTTTCTCAATCAGCGGAGTGGGCAAGGTCTGCAGCCTCTACACAATTTTTTAGGGGAGTCAGTCCCGAGGTGGCTGTTGGGTCAAACTCTCTGATTGACCAGCATGAAGGTTGATTGATTTGCTTATGGAAAATGCAACTTGAAATGGATTGCTTGGTGCTTCTACGTTATTCTGGGTGACAGTTGATTGAGTCAATGGCAGGGTGATGGTCCGGCCATCAGAGGGGAATCTAGTCGTTAGAACATCAACAAAGTGACTAAGTGTATGAACGAGCGAAAGATGCATACGTGATCTTGCAAGCTCACACTTACATGACTTGACGTCGAGACGACTCAAACCATCCAGAGACACATGCTTAACATGACTAACCAACATTATAAGCAAAAAGCGCGACACTTATGATTGATCGTTGGTCGATCGTAACGACGCTTGCGCGATAGTGAATGTGACTTCGTGCGTGAGTGCGACAGATGTTTTCATAACGAACACAACAAGTACACATGAAGCGAAAACTTTGAGTATAACCAGAATATGGTCGCAAGCATGACTTTGACATCAACATGCAAAAAACTTGGGTGAAATGATCAAGTAAGGTGGGTGCTAAGAATCACACGAGCTCGTGAAGTGATCCCAAGTGCGTGTAGTCATCAAGTGAAACTCTCAAGGGAGGCTCCGAAATTGG
Source organism: Pinus taeda (assembly GCA_000404065.3). NCBI lineage: Eukaryota > Viridiplantae > Streptophyta > Pinopsida > Pinales > Pinaceae > Pinus > Pinus taeda. The sequence continues at coordinate 201,037 of APFE030658682.1, forward strand.
GTGTGCACCAAAATTTTGGAGGGTGGTTGTAGCCGCCAATAGTAACATAAGAACTCGATCAAGCTAAGGGATCGATAAAGCCTTAGAGCTTGATCGAGCTAGCTTGATATATCCTTAGAGGTCGATTGAGCAATAGGCTCAATCGAGCCTCTATTTCTCATTAAAAACTTGTCTGGGGTTTGCGCAAGCCATTTTGCATAGGCCATGACATAAAAGGATCTCGACCGAGAGTTTGGGAGCCTAAGATGGAGGAGCTCGATCCAGCCACCTAACGACCCCACAAATATCCCAGAGGCTCATACCAACCACCATCTAGAGGCCAAGGTATGTTTCCTATCATTTTTTGTCTATTTTATTTCATTTGTCTTGCGAAAAAAAAAAATTATGAAAACCAACCACACAAAAACTAGAAAAAACAACCAAGAAAACATTTGAAAAACAAAAAAAACCACGAAGAAAATCCTTGAAAACCACAAAAAAACTATAATTTAGGTTTTAATTTTTTTTTTCATTGTATAAGTTTTCAATAATTGCAATTGTAGCATGTTTATGATAATTAAAAAAAAAACTGATTTTGAATGGTAAAAGCTTCATTTTCTAATTATTTTAAGTTTTGAAGTTTTTCTTAGGAATTTAGTGAAACAATTTTTCAAAATATTTTGATTTTTTGTTGTTTAAAATGAATTTTAAATTTTGAACAAATTTGACCAAAAATATGCCCAAAAAAGCTCCAAAACATAAAACAACCAAACTATAACCAATAAATACATAAATTAGGAATTTAAGATTGACATAATGAATATGATTGCTTATGGTGAATCTCTATTTATCAAATAAGAAATTTCATTTCATTTTTACATTAAATTTAATTAATTGTATTTTAAATATTTTTTTAATAATAAATATAATAATTTGTTTTAAAAAATTAATTACTTTAATAAAATATAACTAAGTTAAAAAAGTATAAAACAATAATTTTTGTTATATATATATATATGTGGTGTGTGTGTGTGTGTGTGTGTGTGTTACTCACACACACACAAACATTTATAAAACATAGTTCTATAAATGTTTAACATAACGTGCTCTTCATAAAAACATAAAATGGATGATGCTAAACAACTTTTTAAGACTCTAGTTTATCTATGAACTTCAATTTTTCTTAAAATTTCCACTATGAGAATAATTTTAATCTAATGATATGACAACTATTTTTCTTAGTTCCCACCCTTATTAAATTTATTAGTTGAGTAATGATTTTGTAACTTACACTTCATATATTAACAATAGATTTTATTTATCCCGGATCCGGGTGATTGTTTTGCCTTAAATGGCATTCATGCACAGTTATTACCCATTGTGTCGCCACCTGCTCTGCAGCGTGGAGCCCCAGACTCAGGACGGAGGCGGGAGGAATGTTTTAATGGGTATGGGACGGCGCAGGACAACGCCATTAATGGCGGTTGAAGCCCAACGCAGCCTGCGGAGTATTATTTACATGCAGACACCCGGTGATCTTTCCACTATGCAATTGGTAGAGGAATACTCTGTTCGGATCGTTCTGAGAATTGTGGGTGAGGCCGAGAGGGAGTCCCGCCTCAGAGGGGAAATTCGAGCTGGTTCTTGCTCGAATTGGCAGCCCTTTCACTCATCCTGCATTCTTCGCTCTGGAATTCCTTCGACGGCCTGGGGTAAGTGCTCCATTCGCTGCCATTTCAGTTATACAGCCTCTGTCTCTCGGTTTCGAGTTTCCATTGTGTTCTGTTCTACTTTTCGTTTCGGTTCGGGGCCCTCGGTTTCTCTGAGGCACAATTCCGGGTTCTGCATTGTTTCGGTTAAGGTTACAGTCATTGTTTGCACCATGAAGCGACCTGGGAAACGTTCTCGCTCCGGGGAAAGACCTGGTAGCAGTAAACGACCCTCCACTCGCCCTCAACCCACTCCACTGCTCACTACCATTAACCTCACCTCTTCCCCTGAGGACCCTCCTGCCAGTAACCCCACTCGCCATCTGATTCCCAACAGTGCATTCCAATCCACCCATTTTAAATTTCAAAGCAATCTGAACCGCCCTCTGATATCAGCCCAGATAACCATCCTAATGACAGAGGAAATCAACCAGGTGCCTCCTATCTCATGCATTGACCCCAATTCATCCCATAGCAGTGAGCGTTCCTCTGCCCAAATTGCCATGGCCGCCAAGAGGGAAGCTGAACCAGTGATTCACGTCGACTCGCCTTCCCTAATTCCTCCCCTGAGTGACTGTATCAACCTGATTTTGGATCCCGACGCTGGCACCATCGACAGAACCCAGGAGGGCAACGTGTTAAATGAAAAAGAAGGGCTCAGCCACGACGACGCGTGTCAGCAGGCCGAGGAGACACAGGGGGAAGAGGACAAATGAACAGGTGGTTCCTGAGTCTGCTCTTTTTGGTTTTTGGGATGCTGCTTCGGAAGCATGGCCCAGTTTTGAGCTCCTACTTGCCGCGGTGTATGTTTGTGTCTTGGTTCAGGGTTCCTAGTTCTGGTCATATGCTTAGCTTCAGTACTCTCTCTCTCAGTATCTCTGTAATGCCAATGTATTTGGCTGTTTGTTCTGATAATCTGGCTGTTAGTTTTGATGAGATTCCCCAGCTCTTCTGTAATGGGGAAATTTTGTAAAATATTCGAAGTGCAGGCTCCTGCAGCTGCCCCCTCTTGTAATTTTATTATGTTTACCAGTTAATAGAAATAGCATAGCTTTTACCGAGAAAAAAAAAAAACAATAGATTTTATTTAATTAAACCCTACATCAAAATAATTCGTTGTGACTTAGGTATGACCAGTAGAATAACTAATCATGTGAACTATAATTAATTATGGTGGACACTAATAAGACACTTGGAATTTAACAATTCCAAAGCAACAATTGTCATCTAAAGCTTAGTTAGAACTATCTAACTATATATAACATATCAGTGTTATGTTAACTACATATAACTATACTAACATAACTATTAGCACAACCACATTAGAAAATGTGGTTAATATATGTTGAAGGCATATAATTATGATTATTATTATTAATTAATATTTCTACTACTATTAATTCATATTATTATTATTAAATTAAATTTTATTTTAATAGCATTATTAATTAATAAATATTAAAAACAATTAATTCATTCATTTTTATACCCTAGGAATATGAACCCTTAGATTAATAAACCCAATGGATCAATATTATAAATACAAGGGATTAATACTAAAAACCCAAGCGAATAATATTAAACCCAAGGAATTAATATTATAAACTCAAGGTATATAAACCCTAAGATAAAGCCAAACGATAAGGTATATAAACCCTAATATTTAAACCCAATCGATTGATATTAAACCCTAGGATAAATATTATGAACCCCATGAATAATATCGTAACCTAAGAATATGAACCCTTAGATTAATAAACCCAAGGGATTGATATTATAAACCCAAGGGATTAATACTAAAACCTTGAGGAATTTTAAACCCAAGGGATTAATATTATAAACCCAAGGTATATAAACCCTAAGATAAATATTATAAACCCTAAAATAAACATGGTTGACCATGTTTGACCATGGTTGATTTTCATATTGAAAAAATATTTGTAGCAATGTGATGTTGGACCATCGTAGACCATGGTTGACCGTGGTTGTCAAAATGTGACATTGGACCATGAGACAATCTTTGTCACAATGTGACCATTGTTATTGACCATAGTTGACCATGATTGATTTTCATATTGAGACAATATTTTTCACAATGTGACATTGGACCATGGTTGACCATAAACCGAAGGGATTGATATTATAAACCCAAGGGAAAAATATTAAAGCCAATGGATTAATATTATAAATCCAAAATATATAAACCCTAAGATAGATATTATTAACCCTAAAATAAACATGGTTGATTTTCATATCGACACAATCTTTGTCACAATGCGGCGTTGGACTATGGTTAACAATGATTGATTTTCATATTAAGACAATCCCAATTAATAAACCTAAGGGATTATTAATATTGATTTTTATTAATGTGGGGTTGACCATCATTGATTTTCATATTGAGACAATCTTTCTCACAAAATTACATTGGATAATGGTTGACCATGATTAACCGTGTTGATCATGGTTGATTTTCATTTTGAGATCATTTTTGTCACAATACGACATTGGGTCATGGTTGACCACGATTGGCCATGGTTGGCGATAGTTGCCAATGGTTGTCCATGATTGATTTTCATATTGAGACAATCTTTGTCACAATGTGATGTTGGACCATGGTTGACCATGATTATAAACCCAGTGGATTTATATTATAAGCCCAAGGGATTAATACTAAAAACCCAAAGGATTATAAATTCAAGGGAATAATATTAAACTCAAGGAATTAATATTATAAACCCAAGGGATATAAACCCTAAAATAAACATGGTTGACCATGGTTTACCATGGTTGATTTTCATAATGACACAATCTTTGTAACAATGCAAAGTTGGACCATCGCTAGCCATGGTTAACCACGGTTGTCACAATGTGACATTGGACCATGAGACAGTATTTGTCATAATTTGACCATGGTTTATTTTCATATTGATGCAATCTTTGTCATAATGCCACGTTGGACCATGATTGACCATGATTGATTTTCATATTCAAACAATTTTTGTGAAAATGTGATGTTGGACCATGGTTGATTTCCATATTGAGACAATATTGTTGGAATTATGATGCATGTGTTGTCCTTGATGACAACTCACTTGTAACAGAACAAGTATATGATAACTAGATGAATCCACGGGTCAGTTTATAGGTGACAGAATGATGGAACAGAATACCATAATGATGGGTCAAAGGTTTACAGATCAGAATCAAAAGTTTGATACGGGGAGATTGTTGGCATTATGAATTAGGTGTTGTCCTTGATGGAAACATACTTGATGAGTTGTCCTTTATGACAACCTATTTTATGAATGGAATCCTATTTGATAAGTTGTCTCTTGATGACAATCTACTTGTTAAAGGTATAAACAGGATGTGTTTACAGATGTGATAGAATGCATGGCAGTTAAGAGGAATTAGTTCCGAGGAATAATAGAGTTGGAAGTTCAAGAACTATACGCGGGTTCGTCAAGGCCAAGTCGCATATACACATGAGTTTGGTAAAGAAAAGTAGTGTATGGTTTTTGTACCATGGTATTCTAAATACCAGGGGTCCTTACGATGGTACTGGCCCATAGTAATGAGTGCAACAACAGATATTGATCCCGTCAAAGATTACCACCGACACTAGTGTAGTTTTGACATGTGGTATTGGATAAGGGCTAAACTATATAAAGAGGTGAAGGTCAAAGTGCTAGATGTACAAGTGAAAGGGTTTTTGATGAATACTTCAATCTGAAGTATATTTTCATTGTAAGGGCCATAATTGTCACATGGATCTAAAATAATTATGCACCAATGAAGACAATGATGGATAAGGATCATGAGACCTGAAATGAATTTTCATTGTATGATATTCTCGTGGATTGACTAGATCTGGGTACTAACACATATATTTATCTATGAATATTATGATCTAGGTCTTTCTAAAGTTCTGAAGAGTTGCGCAATTTTAAGTCAAAATTTGCAGATTTGTACGCTGGTTGGTCCCAAGAAAAGTGCGTATACACGCATGTTCGCTTCTTCAAAGTCGCGTATATAAAGTAAGTATTTCTATTCATAAATGATTGATCAACCTAATCAGTGTTTTTGTTTCTCTATTGTTTGTCAATGATGTCCTCATGTTGATCTGGGTTGAGTGATAATGTCTAAAGTATAACTGATTGAATGATGAAGTTGAATTTGTTTACATGTTGATTTGGTTAAAAATATTATTGATGCTACTGATTATATGAGGTTTTTGTAAGCTAACATAATATTTCAGAATATCTTTGGTCAACTCTGTGTCTGATTCAAAATTACAAGTTTTCTGTTTTCAGTATATTAAAATATGTACACGGGTTTCTCTATAGAAAAGTGTGTATGCACGTGGGTTGCCTTAAGTGAAGTACCACATACATTTTGGCATTTGAATGATCAGGGTTGAAGTTGATTCTATGTGTTGATGCAGTATTTTGAGTTCAGTTCTGTGTACTGGTTACAGTGATCTGACTATTCCAGTTGGTTGAGTTTTAATTAAGTATCAGTTGATTGGGTTTCAATGATTGGTTGATACAATTGTGTCAGAGATTGATGATTGTATTGAGCTTAAGTGTTGATATTGGATCCAGTGTGAAAATTTATGAAAAGTGGTCCATGGATGTTGCTAAGGGTTGGAGCCTTCAGTGAGGAAGTCAAAGCTTCCTTCCAGTAGTAGCTGGTGATTAGTTCAGGGGGTTGGAGAATGAGTGAAGGTTGTATCCTTCAGCAGGTGGGTGCTTGCATACTAGTATGAGTCTACACCAATACAAGAATGTAAGAAGTTTTGATATTAATAAGTTTTGAAGACTGAGATGACAACAATGGTGGTTTTCTCCCACATTGGGTTTCCACCTTAAATCTTGGTGTTCATGTGTGTTACTTATGTGTGATACTTTATTCTATTCTTACTGCACCTGGTTACTGCTTATTAAATAACTGATAAATCGATTACCCATTGGTTCAAGTTTAACAGATAAAGAATTAGTTGTTTTACAAGTTTATTGAGAATACACTAGTTTCTTTTACAATAGTCATGTATATACACTAGTAGGGTTCATTCAAGTCACATATACATTTCAGAAAAGAAAATTTGTGAGTTTTTAAAATACAGATTCACCCCCCCTCTCAGTGTTTTTCCCAACAATTGATATCAGATCGGGTCCTTCAAAAGAAGCTTGATCGCTTGAAGGAAGATCTCCCAAGATGAGAAATCAAGACAGAATGACATCTATCGGACTACCACTCTTCAACGGAAATGATTTTATATATTGGAAGACAAGAACCAGATCCTATATTCAGTCTCTTGGATCAGATATTTTGGCAATTGTGGAAGAAGGTTACCAATATTCAACTGCAGTTCCCATAGATGCAACAGAAAAGAAGACATATGAAACCAATGCGAAATCTATCAATGCATTATTGGGAATTCTGTCAGAATAATAATTTGTCAAAGTTATGTAGCTTAATGCATCAAAAAAAATATGGGACAAAATCATTCAAAGCTATGAAGGCGATACCAAGGTAAAAAGTTTTAAACTCGAAACTCTCAGAATTTAATATGAAACTCTTAGAATGCATAATGATAAAAGTATTTCTAGTTTCTTTCTACGTATAGATGAGATTGTAAATTGTATGAAAAATCTAGGTGAAGAAATAAAGGACACTACTTTAGTAGAGAAAATCTTAAGATCTCTAACTCCTAAATTCAAGTCAAAAGTGTCTGCCATTGGAGAGAAGAAAGACATGTAGACTCTTATTGTTGTTCAACTTCGTGGGATCTTGGATGCTTTTGAAATGAGGAAAGGAGGTCCCTTAGAAGTCAGAGAAGCCACATTTAAAGCACTTGCAAAAGGAAAATAAAAGGAAGAACGCAAGGAATCAGGATACATATCAGAAAAATATGAGGTGAACTTTGTAAAGAAACTTCAACAAGGCACTGGAAGGTTTAGATGTAAGCTTCCCTTCAGATGTTTTGCTTGTGGTAGAGTTGGTCATTTTGTTGCTAAATCTCCTCATAAAGAAAACCTTGACAAAGGGAAGGATACTGCAAAAGGTAATAGGAGACAGTTTAACAGTGGAAGAAGTTATTATACTCATGAAGATAGTGATGGCTTGTCAAATAGTGAATAAGGTGAATCTGATCAAGATCTTAAATTACTCATGGCTTTTGAGAAAAATACTAGTGAGTCTAATGATAAATTTGTGGATGCTTTAGAGGAAAAATATTTCTTTGAAGAAATTACTCAACTCAAAGTTTGATTGGAAGAAAACAAAGTAGCCATAGATATTGTTGTAGCTTATGTCATGTTTTTAGCTTTATTTATTAGATATATCACTATAGGGGTTCACCTCAATGAAACTTCTTTATATTTTTTACCCCCCCGCAAAGTCTAAAAGACATGAAGTATTTATTTATTTCATAGCGGAATCACAAAAGAAACAAGTGTTAAAGTGTTAAAGGGCCGGACCCGAAAGGTATATACAACGTGGTTTAAAGTCCCATCGAGTCCGTCGCACCGCAGAGCTATGGACGTTGGGTTCCGCCGATTGCGACTTGCGATGGTGGACCCAAAATGTATATATATTTTGTTGTAAAGTCCTAGCGTGTCTACGATCATCGCATAACACTTTATATATATGTATATGGTATGCCGATTGCAATTTGCGATGGGCCAGATCTGATAGTTTATATATGATATGCTTTATAAGTCCAGTGGGTTCGCAATATCGCGAGGTTTGAGTTCAAGCATCAATTGAAAATGCCAATTTCAATTTGCGACGGTGATCCGGACCTGAAAACTATATATTTTGTTTTATAATTCTGACGGTCTGCAAGGCATATGAAAAGGTAGATTTAAAGTTACAAGCGGGATTTCGGGCGGAGTAAAAATGGTAAGTGGTTTTCAGTGGAGCTCACCTGATCCCACTTATCGTTTGACACGTGGCAACTGGGTGGAGAGAGAAAACCACCCATTTTGGGTAGGTATTCTCCGAGCTTATGTCCCACCCGAAATCTTTGTAGACCGTCTGATCCACTAAGCGCAGATCTACGGTGGGGATCTATCAGGCAAGTTCTATATCGGCAGAAAAGGTATGCCTCGATAGTTATGCAGAGCCCATGTTAAAAGTGGAAAAAGCATGTTTTATGGCATATTTTTATTATAAAATGTATATAATAGAAAAAGTGCAAATATGAAGGATTTATGCATAAGTCCAATATTACCATAGTTATGCGGCTTAAGGGTGCATAAAGTTAAGTTTTCTAGTAATATATCATGCAAAAGGGCCGATTGCGATCTGTGATGGAAGTCAACGGAGCACTGAACGGGCAGATTTGAAAGATTTATAAAGCAAGATTAACTCTTTTGAGTTCTGTATTAATCAAAGGTTCGTGTTAATTTCGTTGTGTAAAGTGGAAAATCAGGGTTAGAGCCGAAGCTGAAGAGGAAGACAATTAGGTATGTTTTGTTTGTATTTTGGCCAATCAAAATGCCCGATACATATGTCAACCCAATATTACATAGGGTAAACACATTTCATTACGGTTAAACAAATTAAACATCATTAGGGTATATATAGAGGAACTCGGCAGTAGATTAACAGAGCAAGCCAGTAGTTATCGTCATCTTCTGAATTCAGTTATGTTCTTGTTATTTCATGTTCTTTGAGGTGTCTTTTACCCTCTGTAAAATTTTGTAATAGTTTTTACTTCATATAGTTAGAGAAGCAGTTAAATAATTTGGGCAGTTTCAGAAATCAACAACTATTCCACAATGTATAAAAAGAGGAAAATTAATAAAGAAAGGGTTGGTGGTTTGAATTTTGGGAGAACCCAGAGACTAGGCCATTATATCCCTGATATCATCGTTGATTAATGAAAGAATCAGAAGTCTCCATGAGTTGTTGGGTATAATTTTGTAACCTTCTCTGTCATGTGTCATGTTATGTTTTCTTCTTTCAAGCATAGTAATGAAGTTGCAGGTCTTTATTTGCTTATGTAGATAAAGTTAAAATTCCTTAAAAGAGCGCTCCTATACTTGAAGTTTCCACCTTCCTTTCTAATTTATAGATAATAGTTTCTATGAAAGACCAGCATATTATCTTTAACTTCTCTAAGAGTCACAGATAGTAGTTTCTGTGTTAAGCAGCATATTGTCTATGATTCGGTTCTCATTTTCATGATTCTTCTAAGTTACAGATAGTAGTTTCTGTGAAAAACTAGCATATTATCTTTAACTTATCCTTCAAGCTTTCTTCACTTATCATTTCTATCTAGAAACAAATGGCATTCTGAGATGTCCTGGTCATACATGCATTAAGGGTTAAAGACCAAGTTTTCTAGGTCCTTCATTTGAGAACGCAACAAACAATAAGTGACAATAAATAATATTTATTAATGTCTTAAGCACAATTTCTCTATAGCCAGGAAATTGGTTTCTTAAGGTACAACAGATACTTTGAAGCATCAACCCATAGAAAAGGAAAAGCATAATGAGAATCTATAATGTGAAGTAGTAAGTCTAAGAATGGAACTTGAGAAAATACAAAATCTGAATCTTAAATTTGCTAAAGGATCTGAAACATTAGATGAAATTATCAAGGTACAACGCTTTCCTCTTATGAAGACAGGTCTTGGATACACTATAGAAACATCTCAAACAGAAAATTCATCAGCCATCACTGGAAGCTATCTAAATGTAGTAAAAACTAGTCAGCAAAGCTTCAATCCTCATCAAAATAATAAAGGCATTCCATAGGTAAATCATGTCCACTCCAATCCAAGGATGAACACCAATAGAAGCACCCATCAAAAGGTAAACAACACCAGAAGATTCTATGATCACATAAATTTCTTCTTTAATGGACAATGTTCCTCATGTCATAATTTTGGTCATAAGGTTGCTCAATGTGTTGCATAAAAAACTATCATGACTAGAGAAGAAAGAAAACAAAAGAATGAGATAGGAGTCAAGAAGAACACTTATAATATCTTCTCACCTCTTATAGATGAAATTGAATGCTCATTTTGGAATAAATTTGGACATGAAGAATTTGAATGCAAGAGAAAATTATAGCCAACATCTCAAAAGGAGAAAATATCAACAAATTCTAAGGTATGGAAAATCAAGGAGTTACAGTCTTAAAGTTGTGGCATAGCATTGTTTGAGAAAGGACAAGAAAATCAATGGTACATTGATAGTGGATGCTCGAAACACATGACAGGTGACAAATATAAACTTATTTCATACAATGCTTTAGAGAAAGAAAATAATGTCACTTTTGGAAATGAATCACCTACTGTCATTAAGGGTAAAGGTTCTATATTTATCGAAGAAAAATTTAAAGATGGTAATGTTATGTATGTTGATGGATTAAAGCATAACTTGTTGAGTGTTAGCCAAATGTGTGACCAAGGAAATGAGGTGGTATTCCAATCACAATAATGTGTGCTTCGTGAACTTGACACAAGAAAGACCAGAATAAAAGGAACAAGAACCTCGAGCAATTTGTATATATTGAAAGGTGGCCAAGAACAATGTTACCTAGGCAAGGCAGAAGAAAACTAGTTATGGCACTGAAGATTGGGACATCTAAGCTTCTCTCAAATAAGAAAATCAAGCAGGCTCAAAATTGTTCGTGATCTACCCTACATCATGATACCAGAAAGTACCATATGTAAGTCATGTCAATTCGATAAGAAAACTAAAGTTCAATTCAATGCCAAAGAAGCATCAGAAAGTAAGCCTCTTGAACTTGTACATACTGATTTGTGTGGACTAGTAAGGAAAAAGTCACCTCGTGGAGAACAATATTATATCTTATTCATTGATGACTTTTCTAGAATGTGCTGGATCAGTTTATTGAAACACAAAGATGACGCATTTGATAAATTCAAAGTCTTCAAGGCAATAGATGAAAATAATCCAAGGATCTTTTGCTTATAGATGTATCAAAAGAATCACATGTGAAAATTGCAGCTTAACATAGAAATTTAATGTGCACATGAGAGAAGAAGAAGAAACACATAAGGCATGAAAAGAAGACAACAAGACTTGATAATGGAGTTCGTCCAACTGGACTACGACTCCGGGCCCTGCTCGATCAATGGGAAGGCCTTCATTCATTAAATGGCATGAAAAGAAGAGAATACAATCATCAATTACATAAAAGGAGTCTTATACCTCCATTCTAGAAAATGGCTGAAATGGAGAACTTAGATGGAGAAACAGATAGCACCACTACATTCATGGCGTTGAGAAGGGCAGAAACCATATAAATTTTGCCCAATTCAAACAAAATGAACTATCAACCCTCCTGCGTTGCTCCTGCCTCAAACTACGTGCCAAAATCCTCTCCCCCTGCACTTTTCCACGTGCATCGGGTTTTATAACACTTCCTTTGCTACAAGCACACTTAGATCGGAGGTCGGTTTATTTAGAATAGTAGTCGTTGAATGGAAGGATTGGCGGGCACAACCAAACCCCAAAAATATGCCTTCTTCCGTTCAAAGCGATAATACACAAAACATTGAAAAACCCGATCGAAAGCCTTTTACCCGAACTTCAAATTATATAAAAACGGGTCTATAAATCCATCGGGTTTGGCCCTTTATTGTTGTCGGCATATCGCTTTTTCCATGGCCATTATAGTGGTGGATCTCCAATTGCTAATCGTTGTTGGCAGATCGCATCGACATATCACACCTATAATGGCCTAGGGGTCCTTTCCTTTGGATCCACCGATCGCCAATATTCCAATCCACCGATCAAAGATATGTCGATTCCCCGATCGTCGATGTGTCGATTCACTGATCGCTGATATGTCGATTTGCCAATGTGCTGATTCACCGATATGTCGATTCGCCGATCACCGATATGCCAATTCGTCGATCGCCGATGTGCCAATTCGTCGATCGCTGATATGCCGATATGTCAATTCGCCGATCACCGATATGTTGATTCTTGATCGCTGATGTGTGTTCGCCAATCATCGATATGCCGATCAACCGATCACCGATATCACACCTCGCTTATCGAATTGGCGAGGTCCATGCCTTCTGTTTCTCTGATCGCTGATATCGCAATCGCAAGTCAGCTCTGCCCGAGTCCCAATATCGCATGCCTTCCTTCCTCCGACCCGATATATCGGAGATCGCTGATCAGGGGTTCTAAAGGCCTTTGCATTAAGTCCACGCCTTTGCCTCCTTTGATTGTGATTTTCCCTTTTAAGGCTTTAAGCCTATTCTTTGAAGAAATTCCTCCTTTTTCAAAGGAACAAAGGTAGACTCTTTTGGCGATAACTTCATCATACTGGACTCGGATTGGAGTATTGTTTGCACCGCTAGAATCAGGGTGATAAGCACTTTGATCTGATGTCAAGATACTTGCCTTTCTGCCACTTTAAATTTTGAGATTTTCCATGCCATTATGTTTGAAGATCCACCTGGATCAATCCTCCCCACTGAGGAGCTTTTGGACCGCCAAAAGCTTTATTAGTCAATTGGCAAGTGAGGGAATTGTTCCCTCACTCTTTCCTTCTCTAGCCATTTTTCCTTGCTGGTGTGCATCCCCTTGAAACCAACTCGAAGGTATTCCCATGGACGACTCGGAATAGGGAGTGGTCTGTAGAGCCCGAGTTTTCTATTAGAGGGCTTTGAAACAGAACACATCACACAACCCTTTACATAGCAAGTGACAATTTTCTTCATATGAGGCCAAAAACAAAATCTTTATACATGACATAAAGTATTTTTGACACCAAAGTGACTAGACACAAGAGAGGTGTGGACCTCTCGAATTACATGTACTCGTTCCCCTGTGGGAATACACAATTTGCCAAGGTGATATAACAGTTTCCCCTGCAAGTGATAGTTGTCCACCTATGAACCATGGGTTAGTTTTGCATAAATCTCCTTAAAGTCATCATCGTTAGCATATTGTTCAGCATAACTCTCAAAAGATAATGAATCATTATGCAAAATAACAGAAACAGAAATAGGAGGGCGAGATAGCATATCGGCCACTTTATTGCTAGTGCCCTTCTTATACTTTATTACCAGATGAAACTATTGAAGAAAACCCATCCACCTGAAATGACAAGATTGTTGCAACTTGGTTTGTGACTGAAGGTACTGCAAGGGTTGATGATCTGTATGGATGATGGTAAGGCTAAGAATGGTAACATATCGGCTTCTTTGGCTGCATCAGTACAGCTCCCATGGCATATCTATTAGCGCCTGTTTTGATCTCGAATGGCTGTTGGAGATCTGGTAAGGCTAAGACTGACGTGGTGCTGATCTTTTCCTTCAATGTTTCGAAGGACTTTTGTTGTCTTCCACCCCATTGGAAGACCTATTTCACACTTGTCAATGTGTGCAGAGGTGCTGCAATAACAGAGAAATTGGCAATAAATCTCCTCCAATACTGGAATACACCTAAAAAGCTATGGACCTCGTTTACACTAATAAGCTTAGGCCAATTTACAATTGCTTCAACTTTAGACGAATCAATTTTTAACTGACCATGACCAACAATATGACCTACGTAACCCAAAGAGGATTTCCCGAACTCACACTTTAACAACTTTACATAGAGTTTTTCTTTTTTCAATACATCAAGCACTTTCTTTACATGACACACATGTTCATTCCAACTTTTACTAAAGACAAGGATATCATCTAAATATACAAGAACAAATTCATCAATGAAAGGCCAAAAGAGATCATTCATGACCCTCATGGAAGTGGTTGGAGCATTGCAAAGTCCAAATGGCATCACCATCCATTTGAACAGCCCCTGTTTGGTCTTGAAGGCAGTTTTCCACACATCCTGCTCTGCAATTCGGACCTGGTGATAACCACTATGAAAATATATGTTCGACATCCTGTATATGCCAATATTTGGTAAAGGAGCGTCATGCTGCAAATGGATCTCATGTTGGATTTCCCTCTTCGGAGGTAATCCCTTCGGTTCTTGAAACAGCTCATCATAATTAGAAATTAATTCACATAATTCTTGTTTATGTTCCTGATCACAACCCTAGAAAGCATCGGCTAATTATGCCTCTTTTCCCCTTACAACCATCAGCATGCAACCCTTACTGGAATTTACCAACCTCTTCATTTGTCTTACACTTACAAGGTTGCCATTGATTTTAGTTTGATGAGACCTTACTGTATATTATACCCCATCTTTTGTGATTTGGTATTTGTTTTCATGATGGAAGAAGATTGCCTTTCTATCATATAAATATGGACTCCCTAACACCATGCCACAGATATCCAATGGTATCACGTCAAGTTATACTTCATTCACTAGCTTAGAAGCGATCAAAAATTTTATTTTACACTGCTTAGTTACATTTAGTTTTGCTTTATCAAGTATCCATCCAAGTGGGTAAGGTTTTAGATGTGGTTTTGTTTCTAAGCTGAGTTTCTTTACCAAGGATTCTGCAATTAAGTTTTCTTGGGATCTAGTATCAAATAGAGTTTCCACTTTAGTATGATTTACAACAACTCTGATATGAAATAGCTCAATTTTGTTTCGATCATTAGGAAGGGACTTATTTACAGAACTAGTCCTTCATGCAATTTAGAATTAACATGAGGTGTAAGAGTACCTTTTGTTCCTATTGTTGTGATCAATGCTTCATCTCCCGAATTGGATCCAAGGTCTTGTTGCGCAGTTGTCACTGTATTTTGCTTTCCTTTTCCTCAATACTTCTTTGGTCTTTGTTCTGGGTGCATTTTCCAACAGTGATCGTCATCGTGACCTTCCTTTTTGCAGTGATTGCAATAAGGCTATTCTCCTTATTCTTTCTTGACTGCTTCTGTCTTCTTCTCCTTCCCTTTCCATTTCACTTTAGATTTTCCATTGGGAGGTTCGAACGGTGGTTTTCTGGAATGATCATCTCTTTCATTTTTGCCCATGTTCTCAATATGAATTGCCTTCACATTGGCGGAGTCAATAGTAGTTGGTTCAAACAACAATAATGAATGCCTAATGTAACTATGTAATGAGCCAATGTACTTAGTTACTACTTCAGGTGTATCAAGTGCAATACCCAAATTAAGTGCTTACTTTCTAAACTCCTCTGTAAACTTTTAAACATCCTGACCTTTGCCTTGCCTTAAATACTACCAAATCATTGCCTTGCCTTAAATACTACCAATTCATTGCCTTGCCTTAAATACTGCTAATTCATTAATGCTTTTTGCTTGTAACCCAAGAGATAAAATTGTTGCTTTAACTCAGAAATAAAATCAGGCCATGAGGAAAAAAGATTAACCACATTCTTACTGCTTTGCAATTTGCTCTCCCACCAAACGAGAGCGATGTTGCTCAACCGTAGAGAGGCCAGCTAAATCTTTGCCTCATTCTCCACGATCTGCTGAATCCTACAGTAGACCTCAATCTGCCTAGTCCAATTACTAAGCTTTTCTGCATTACTTTCACCATTAAACATGGGAAGATCAAAATTTAACATATAATTTAAAGAAGGGTTTCTTAGATGCATCCCTTGAATTTCTACGATTATGGTGTTGAGAGGAAGAAGAACTTTCACTCATGGAAGGAGAAGGAGGGGGTTCTTCTCCACCATTTCCATGCACTGAACCTTGTTCTTTCAGGTTTCACTCTTCTTCTTTCTCCATCCTTGAAAGAAACTGACCGACATTCTCTGCCATTGAATAGAAGGTCTTGCAGAGATTGCGTTCCTCTTCAAGATGAGCCTCTTCATCTGCCATGTTTCCCCTTTGATGTGCATGCCCCACTTCGGGATTGAAAGGCTATAGTTTCCCTTCGCCTCTTTAGAGTCTGTTTCTTGTTAGCATACAAACATGCAATTCACACCTAAAAAGACCTGCTCTGATAACACTTGATCCAGGGATCTTTTGCTTATAGATGTATCAAAAGAATCACGTGTGAAAATTGCAGCTTAACATAGAAATTTAATCTGCACATGAGAGAAGAAGAAGAAACATGTAAGGCATGAAAAGAAGACAACAAGACGTGATAACGGAGTTCATCCAACTAGCCTACGTCTCCATTCCCTACTTGATCAATGGGGAGGCCTTCATTCATTAAATGGCATGAAAAGAAGAGAATACAATCATCAGTTACATAAAAGGAGTCTTATACCTCCATTCTGGAAAATCACTGAGAAATCTAGAACTTAGATGGAGAACCAGATAGCACCACTGCGTTCGTGGCATCGAGAAGGGTATAAACCATATAAAATTTTCCCAACTCAAACACAATGAACTATCAGCCCTCTTACGTTGCTCCTGCCTCGAACTGCGTGCCAAATTCCTCTCCCCCGTGCACTTTTCCACGTGCATCGGGTTTTATAACACTTCCTTTGTTAGAAGCGTGCTTAGATCAGAGGTCAGTTTGTTTAGAATAGTAGTTGTTGAATGGAAGGATCGGCGGGCATATCCAAACCTCAAAAATAGGCCTTTTTTTGTTCAAAGTGATAATACACAAAAACATTAAAAAACTCGACTAAAAGCCTTTTACCCAAACTTCAAATTATATAAAATCGAGTCTATAAACCCATCAGGTCCCACATTTTATCGCTATCGGCATATCATGTTGTCCATGGCTATTGTAGCGGGGGATCTTTGATCGTCGATCGTCGATCGCTGTCGGAAGATCGCATCGGCATATTGCACCTATAACGGCCTGAGGGTTCTTTCCTTTGGATCCGCCTATCACTGATATGCTGATCCGCCGATCGCCGATATGCCCATTCCCTGATCGGCAATGTGCTAATTCACCGATCGTTGATATGTCGATTCGTCGATCGCCGATATGCCGATTCGCCGATCGCCGATATGCCGATCCGCCGATCGCCGATATGCCAATCCACCAATTGCCGATATGCCGATCCACCAATCGCCGATATGTCAATCCACCGATCATCGATATCGCACCTCGCATATCAGATCGGCGGGGTCCATGCCTTCCATTTCTCCGATTGCCAATATCGCAATCGCAAGTTGGCTCTGCCCGGGTCTCGATATCGCGTTTGTGCCTTCCTCCGACACGATATATCGGAGATCGCTAATCAGGGGTTCTAAAGGCCTTTGTGTTAAGTCCACCCCTTTGCCTCGTCCTATTGTGATTTTCCCTTTTAAGGCTTTAAGCCTATTCTTTGAAGAAATGCCTCCTTTTTCAAAGGAACAAAGGCATACTCTTTTGGCGATAACTTCATCATCTGGACTCGGATTGGAGTGCCATTCACACTGTTGGAATCAGGGCAATGAGAACTTCGATCTGATGTCAAGATACTTTTCTTTCTGCCACTTTAAATTTTGAGATTTTCCATGCCACTGTGTCTGAAGATCCACCTAGATCAGAAAATGAATTAGATATAAAAATCAAATGTCTCAAATCTGACCGAGGAGGAGAATAAATATCAAATGAATTCTTTGATTTCTGTGAATAACATGGCATAAAAAGACAATTTTATCTAGTTAAAACTCCTCAACAAAATGGCATAGCATAAAGAATGAATAGAATTCTTCAACAAATGGCTCATGATATGCTTGATGAGTTTGGAACTCCTGACAGCTTCTGGGGTGAAGTTGCACATACTACAGTAAATTTTCTCAACAAGGCTCATGTTTTTCTGAATAGTGATAAAAATATGTATGAACTTTGGTATGGTAATCCTACCAATGTAAAGCATTTTAGAGTTTTTGGAAGCAAATGTTTCATCAAAATAATGATGAAAAACTTGGTAAGTTTGAAGCTAGAGCAGATGAAGAAATACTTCTTCATCTAGAAGCAAAGGATACAAATGTTACAGTAAGAGACTTCGAAAAATTGTTGAGTGCATTTATGTTGTGATTGATGAAGCATGCACAGGGCTCAAAAAGGTAACATCCAAAAAAGAGGATGATGATGATGAATTCTTTCCCACATCAAATCGTAATGATATAGAAGAAGAAACTAATGAAGCCGCGGAAGAAGATACATCACACAAAGAAAAGGCTTCATCTAGGTATTTTCAAAAGAATCCTACAGAAACTCAAATTCTAGGAGAAAGGGAATCTGGGGTACAAACAAGAAGAACCCTTGTAGGATCTTCTAGTTATTTAACTTTATTATCCACCATTGAACTACAAAATGTAAATCAAGCTAGTAAAGATGAATGTTGGGTTAAGGCCATGAATGAAGAACTTGATCAAATTGAAAAGAATGATACTTTGGAATTGGTTCCAAGACCTCGTGATAAAGATGTTATTGAGACAAAATGTATATTCAAAAATAAGTTGGATGAAAATGGAGAGATCATTAGGAACAATGCTAGACTTGTTTGTAAAGGTTATGCTCAACAAGAAGGTATTTGAAGAAACATTTACACCAATAGCTAGACTTGAAGCCATAATAATGTTTCTTGCATTTTCAAGTTTTCAAAATTTCAAAGTTTATCAAACTACAAAATGTAAATCAAGCTAGTAAAGATGAATGTTGGGTTAAGGCCATGAATGAAGAACTTGATCAAATTGAAAAGAATGATACTTTGGAATTGGTTCCAAGACCTCGTGATAAAGATGTTATTGGGACAAAATGGATATTCAAAAATAAGTTGGATGAAAATGGAGAGATCATTAGGAACAATGCTAGACTTGAAGCCATAATAATGTTTCTTGCATTTTCAAGTTTTCAAAATTTCAAAGTTTATCAAATAGATGTAAAATCTACTTTCGTTAATGGAAATATAGAAGAAAAGTATATATTGAACAACCAGAAGAATTCATTTTGTGGAATGATGAAAACCTTGTATTCGAACTCAAAAAGGATTTATATGGGCTAAAACAAGCTCCGCGGGCCTGGTATTATCATCTTGACAAATACTTCAACAACAAGGTTTCACAAAAGGATTCGCAGACAACAACTTGTACAAAAAATTTGAGGGTGATAAAGTGTTAATTATTGTTGTTTATGTTGATGATATCATATTTGGCAGTAATGAAGAATCTATGAGTCAAAACTTTGCTTCTATTATGTAGCAAGAATTTGAAATGTCTTTACTTGGGGATCTAACCTATTTTCTTGGTCTACAAGTGCAACAAGCAAAAGATGGCATCTTTATCTCACAAACAAAATATCTCAAGCAGATTTTGAAGAAGTATGGGATGAAATATTACAAACTTGTATGTACTCCCATGATGACAAGATATAGCCTCAGTTCTAATGATGATTCTCCCTTAGTAAATCAACTAGAGTACAAGTATATGATTGGAAGTCTGCTATATCTAACAGGTACTAGACGAGATATCATGCATGCAGTTGGGATTGTTAGACGTTTCCAAGCCAATCCAAAGGAATCACATCTTCAGGCAGTAAAGGGAATATTCAAATATTGCCAAGGAACCCAAGAATTTATTCTATGGTATCCTAAAGATTCAGATGGTATCCTTCATGCATACACAGATGCAGATTGGGTTGGAAATGTTGATGACCAGAAAAGAACTATTGGAGGTGCATTTTACATGGGGCCTCGATTAGTATCTTGGTTGAGCAAGAAACAAAGTTCCCTTCCCTTATCTACAGCAGAAGCATAATATGTGGCTACTGCATCTTATTTCACACAACTTCTTTGGATGATGCAAACATTATAAGATATACAAATCAAATGTTCTCCACCCATCTCCATCCTATGTGATAATACAAGTGCTATTATTATTTCAAAAACTCTTGTTATGCACTCCAAGACCAAGCATATTCCTATTAAGTATCACTTTCTACGAGAACAAGTGCTTGAGAAAAAGGTTAAATTGGAGTATGTTCCCTCCAAAGAACAAGTTGCCAATATACTTACTAAACCCCTTCCTAGAGAAGCATTTGAATATCTCAGACAGAAAATGGGAGTTGTCTTTGCCTCATTTTGTTGTTAATTCAGTCTGCTCAGCCTATAGGTGAAAATTTAGAAGGTTGTTGGTTATACAATGGTTTCATGAAGTGTAGTCGCATATATACATGTGTTTCCTTGAATATAGTCGCGTATGTTTTTCTCTAATAGAAAAATAGTGGGACAGACTCACGATCAACCTCTAACATGCTTCTGACAACTATGATTTGATTTTTCTTGGTCTAGTGGTTATGGGTACAGTCTGTTGATATGGTATTGAGTTATGTTTTTTTCATTGATATTTATATGATTGATGAAGATGCTTTGATGAATGATTTGTTGAAAATAAATAGGTAGCACAGGTTTGGGGGGGGCATTAGCCTTGCAGAACATAATGCATTGTTGGTATTCTGGTTGCTGAATTATGCTACTTTTAAGATCTTTTTGTCTCAATTATTAATGTCATATATGTCATTTGATGTAAAGGTCATGTGGAGACCTATGATGTAATAATTGTCATATTCAGTCATGTATGGACTTTTGAGATCATGTCAAATATGTAATCCCACTTGGTTGGGTGGTTGTGTCAAAAATGTAATCCCACTTGGTTGGGTGGTTGTGTCAAAAATGTAATCCCACTTGGTTGGGTGGTTGAGTCAAATATGTATCCCCACTTGGTTGGGTGATTGATGTAAGTATGGGTCCTTGGTGATAGGAAGGCCATACTCAGTTGAGTCATAGAGTCATGTACTTCATTTTACATCGATCAGAGATTTCAACATGTGCTTAGCGGGAGCATGATCAGAGAATTCAGCATGTGCTAAGGGGGAGCATGGTTAGTATTCATATTCAACAGTTCATATATGAAAGTCTTCATTTAACATTGGCCAGCCATTTTCCCTTGATGTAAAAGGGGGAGAGTAGCTTGATATTTTGAAAATCTTGGTGCTTGGCTTGATGTTATTTACAGGCTATGGTGACCAAGCACAAAAGTGGTTGCCATCAAGTCCAAATGGGGATATTGTTGTCATTATGATGAATGTGTTGTCCTTGATGGAAACTCACTTGTAACAGAAAAACTATATGATAACTAGATGAATCCACAGGTCAGTTCAGAGGTGACAGAATGATCGAACATAAAACCAAAATGATGGGTGAAAGGTTTACAGATCAAAATCAGAAGTTTGATATGGGGAGATTGTTGGCATTATGAATTATGTGTTGTCCTTGATGAAAACCTACCTGATGAGTTGTCCTTAATGACATCCTATTTGATGAATGGAATCCTACTTGATAAGTTCTCTTGATGAAAATCTACTTGTTAATGGTATAAACAATACGTTTTTATAGATGTGACAGAATGCATGGTAGTTTAGAGGAATCAGTTCTGAGGAATGATAAAGTTTGAAGTTCAAGAACTATATGCAGGTTCGTCAAGGCCAAGACATGTATACATGCAAGTTTGGTAAAGAAAAGTAGTGTATGGTTTTTGTACCATGGTATTCTAAATACCAGGGGTCCTTACCATGGTATTGGCCCATAGTAATGAGCGCGCCAACGGATGTTGATCCCCCCAAAGATTACCACAGGCCCTAGTGTAGTTTTGACCCATGGTATTGGATAAGGGATAAACTATATAAATAGGTGAAGATCAAAGTGCTAGGCATCCAAGTGAAAGGGTTTTTGATGAATACTTCAATCTGAAGTATATTTTCATTATAAGGCCCACAATTGTCACTGATAGATCTAAAATAATTGTGCACAATGAAGACAATTATGGATCAGGATCATGACACTTGAAATGAATTTTCATTGTATAATATGCTCATGGATTTACTAGATCTGGGTACTGACACATATATTTATCTCTGAATATTATGATCTGGGTCCTTCTGAAGTTCTAAAGAGCTTCACAATTTTAGGTCAAAATTTGCAGATCTATATGCTAGTTGGTCTCGAGAAAAGCGTGTATACACGCGGGTTCGCTTCTTCAAAGTTGCATATATAAAGTAAGGGTTTATTTTCATAAATTAATGTAATACCTTATCAATGTTGTTGTTTCTCTGTTGTCTGTCAATGATGTCCCCATGTTGATCTAGGTTGAGTGATAATGTCTGAAGTAGAACTGATTGAATGATGAAGTTGAATTTGTTTACATGTTGATTGGTGGAAAATATTATTGATTTTACTGATAGTATGAGGGTTATGTAAGCTAGCATAATATTTCATAATATCTCTGGTCAACTCTGTGTCTGATTCAGAATTACAAGTTTTCAGTTTTTAGTATATGAAAATATGTACACGAGTTTCTCTACGAAAAATCGTCTATACACACAGGTTGCCTTAAGTGAAGTATCGTATAAAGTTTGGCATTTGAATGATCAGGGTTGCAGTTGATTCTGTATGTTGATGAAATATTCTGAGTTCAATTAGGTGTATTGGTTACAGTGATTTTATTGTTCCATTTGGTTGAGTTTTGATTAAGTATCAGTTGATTGTGTTTCAGTGATTGGTTGATACAGTTGTGTCAAATATTAATGATTGTATTGAGCTTAAGTGTTGGTATTGGATCCAACGTGAAAATTTATGAAAAGTGGTCCTTGAATGTTGCTGAGGGTTGGAGCCTTTAGTGAGGAAGTCGAAGCTTCCTTCTAGTAGTAGTTGGTGATCAGTTCAGGGGGTTGGATCTCCCTTCCAGTAAGAGCTAGATAACGAGTGAAGGTTGTAACCTTCAGTAGGTGGGTGCCTACGTACTAGTATGAGTCTACACTAGTACAAGAGTTTAAGAAGTTTTGATATTAATAAGTTTTGAAGACTGGGACGACAACAGTGGTGGTTTTCTCCCACATTAGGTTTCCACCTTAAATCTTGGTGTTCATGTGTGTTACCTGTGTGTGATACTTTATTCTGTTCTTATTGCACCTAGTTATTGATTATCAAATGCCTGATAAATCTCTTACATTCTAGTTCGAGTTTAACATATAAAGAATTAGTTTTTTTACAACTCTATTGAGAATACACTAGTTTCTTTTACAACAGTCATACATATATGCTAGTGGTGTTCAGTTAAGTCGTGTATACATTTCAGAAAAGAAAATTTGTGAGTTTTTAAAACACTGATTCACCCCCCTCTTAGTATTTTCCCCAACAAATATTTGTCTCAATGTGACATTGGAGCATGGTTAACCATGATTGAACATGGTTGACAATTGCTAGACCATGGTTCACCGTGGTTGACCATGGTTTATTTACATATTGAGACAGTCTTTGTCACAATATGACATTGGACCAAGGTTCACCATGGTTGACTATGGTTGATTTAAATTTTCAGATAATATTTGCTACAATATGATGTCGGACCATGGTTCATCATGGTTGACCATGATTGATTTTCATATTGAGACAATGTTTCTGAGAATGTTACGTTGGACCATGGTTAACCATGGTTGATTTTCATATTGTGACAACCTTTGTCACATTACGATGTTGGACCATGGTTTACCACGATTTATCATGGTCGATGATGGTTAACAATGGTTGTCTATGGTTGATTTTCATATTAAGATATTTTTTGTCATAATGTGACGTTGGACCAATATAAGATAACTATAACTATAAATGTATAACATAACATTATAACTATAACATATCATAGCATAACTATAACATAATATAAATATAACTATATAATATAACATAACATATATATAAGTTCAAGTTTCAACAATGCATCATTGATACATAAAATTAAATCCATGATGAAAAATGCATTTAAAGTGAATAAAAGCATTTTGACTCTTTTCTAATTTGTACTATATCGTTTGATTATGTAGTGTGTTGTACGAGAAACATTGTCTCCATATGCTTGCACCTAGTACATATCGTGTCTCAAAGTCAAAGATTATAAGAACTTATGTTATGGAGTATTTGGTTGGCATGAAATTTTATTAGTTTTGCAAATAGGTTTATTTCAAAATTTTATATATATTTACATATTTATGATCTATGAATAAAATGCATTATTTAGAAATGGGAAAAAGTGTGAAGTTAGATTTGATCACCTCTTTCGATTGTGTTTACATGGAACTCAATACTTTTGTTGATAAATTATCAAAAAATGGAATCTAAAGTTTAGGACTCCACGCTAGATTATTCTACTTGAGTTTAGAAACAGTTTTATCATCAACATTCTTTCTAAGTCAACATTTGTTTCTTGGATTAGTTTATATGTAATTGTTTTGTATTATATGTAATAGTTTATTCAACATTTTTTTCTTGGATCAGTTTATATGTATTATATGTAATATGCAGAGCCATCTCCTATATGCCCCCCAACCACAGGCCGTCAAAGTGTGGGGGGATCTGCTATACATGGTCAAGCTCATGATAGATCACGTAGCCCCAACTAGAGTGCATGTTCCACTTGTAGATCCTGGCTTTGATACCATTCAGAGTGTCAAAGGCAATGTTTCTATCTCTGTGGATGATCATGTTACAAATAGTGGACCATCTTTCCCTGTTGCGAGTACACCTCCTGCATTTTTAAATCCTCTTTAAACTTTATGTGTTTATGTCTTGAAATTGTCTTTAAGTTTTAAATTGTCTTCAATTGATGTGTTTGAATTTGATGTATATGTTATTATGCTTAGTTTGTTACATATGTTAAATTATGTTTATGATTTGCAGACCCTCAGCATGTTGAAGATGAGAATCACATTGTAACATTCATCCCTCTATGGATAGGAGTTACAACCACTATCACACTTGAGGATGTTAGGTTCCAATGAACATGGATCACATGAGAGCTAGGTAAAATCCCTGCTAGTTTGCCTACTAAGTGTAGTTTGTCTTTGATGCTATACAACATCAATAGTTTGATCAAGACATACCAGAGGGTAGGCCCCCAGAGCCACCTCCTACATTCTATACATTGGATTAAGAAGCTAGAGGTTAGAGGCCCACATACTTGGGAGGCAATGAAAGACACCACCAAGGACATTGATGTTCATGGGGAGTTGTTTGTCATCCCTCCAGACCGATGTGTGCATGTCATGTCCTATTATGTGTCATCATATGCCACATCATTATTGTGGATTATGTAATTATATACTCAAAATATTGTAAAGTGGAATTCCAAAGGACTCATTTAGAATATGAAGAGTCATGTAAATTCGAAAAGTCATAGGAAGTCAAATAGTCATGGGGATAGTCAAAGAGTCACAAGGAAGGTGAAACATCACCTCTTGGTTATATATACACCTTTATTGTATGAGAAAAGGACTTTTCACCTTGTCTCCTCCCACAAGGCATTAGGGAGACAAGTTAGTTCTTTTAGGGAGCAAGGAGTGGCTCCAATGCTCCACTATTGGAGCTAGTGTTGTTAGTTGTATACATATGTCTTGGGACTTTTACTTAATATCAGAAGCCTCATGACCAACACATTCTTCCTGCGTGGATTATGAATATTTGTAGGACTATTCTGTTGATGTTTGTAATTCGTGTTTTCTTTCATTTGTGCTAAAGTAGTTGAACTATTTCAGTTATTTTAGTACTTATCATATTGAGAATGTGTTGTAATGGTTATTATAACTGTTGCATCCTTACGGACTATTTTGTTGGATGTTAAACATATATTTCCTGCTTATAATGGTTGCAAGGACTGTCACATTTCTTTGGACTATTCCGCTGGATGTTAGACGGATATTTTATGGGTGTGTATGTGTCTACCAGAGTGGTACTATTAACTCTCTCCTAGAGGCTCACTTTCCTTTCCCTCCATAGTAGAATAATTTTGACACACATACAACGGAACACTCACCACGAATACTCACTTGTCAATCAGAGATTACCTGTGCATAACTCTCTTGTGTTGATTTTTGTATCCAAGGCAAACCTACAAGAACACATGGAAGTCAGGCCGATATCCCAGATGGGGCTCCTATTCCAAATGAAGTGAGGTATAATTGGGACTTCACATCAGGGATATCACCTTGGTTGACGGATTTCTAGCACCATCAACAGATTCTAACATGAAAGTCAAATTAGAGGGGATAACGACAAATCGGGAAAAAACAAAGAGGGGGTCTAAGAAAGAAACTGAAAATGATAAACCCATTTTGAGCACTATAAACCATTCACAACCCCTATTCAAAATGGATGTGAAGGTAGACATAAATTTGTGTCAAGGTTATATTAATGATTTGAAATTAAATCGTTGGTTGTAACAATTAGAATTTTCTTTTAGTGTCCATCATATAGAGGAAGAACAAAATGTTTTGTTTGCTCGACTAAAATTGGAGGTCCATTCCCTAGTCTGGTGGGAAATCCACATGGAGACCTTGAGTTTGCAGGGAGATACTTTAGTGACTAAGTGGGGGGATTTTAAAATCCTCCTAAATTCACAATTTTATCCTATTAGGTATGTAGAGGACCAGTGGATCCAATGGCATTACTTAAGTCAAAAGTAGGTGTAGAGTGTATAAGAATACACCACAATGTTTAGAAATATGACCATAGTGCTAAGTATCTCCCCAAAGAACCCACATATACTCCTAAATTATCTGGGAGGTCTACATAGCCATATGCAGAAGCAAGTGATCCAGTTCAAACCTATATCAATGGACAAGGCTTGTGTACATGCACAGTACCTGGAGAACATGAGCCAAAAGAAAGGGAAATTCAGTGGGTCAAAGCAAAAGGATCAAAATGAAACTTATAAATAGGGGAAGAAGAAGTGGAAAGGGGGAAAAGATAAAGATATAATAGCCACAATACACCAGTGCAAAGAACTAAGCAACCCTTACAACAACTATAGCATTGATGGTCATATAGTGGAGAAGAGTTGGAAGTTTCATTCAAAGCTTAAACTGAAGAAAAAAATAAATATGCAAAGAAGAAGAACGTCATGTCCATTTATTTCAAAAATTGGGTTGAAAGGAGCTTGGGAGTGGATGAGAAGACCATTTGTACATCAATGCAGAAGGAGGTGAATATGAGTAGCTTTCACCAACAAGAGAGAAAAATAACATATTCTTCCATATAAAGATATAGGTCAAGAAGACAAAGATTGATGTTATGCTCGACTTAGGAACACAAACAAATCTCATTGCAGGAAAGTTGGTCAACACATTGGGAGTAGAATTTTGTGATAATCCAACCCCATATCCATTGGGATGGGTAAATAAGGATGTGGAAATAAAGGTAACAAATAGTGAAAAATTAGATTTTCCATGAATGTTGATTTTATTGATGAAGTAGAACTAGATGTAGTTACCCTTGATGTATATAGAGTGGTGATTGGTAGTCCCTATATTTATATGTCAGATGTAATCCTCATGCAGAGATCCAACCAATACTGCCTCATCAAGGATGGAAAATCATTCACCATCAAAGTGTGCATGAGAAACTTCAAAATTTCACTGGTAGGTTCCAACCAAGCTAAGAAACTAATCAGTTCTAGAAAGAAGGATGTTTTATTGTTTTTAAGAGAAAATCAATCTGCAGAAGATTTAGTAAGAGTAAATGCATCCCTAGCAAGGTGTACTAAGAAACATAACAACACCTGGAATAGTAGTTATAGGCATCTAGGGATGTGTTCCAGGAGCCTAAAGGGTTGTCGACAAAGAGGGAAGTGGGGCATCAGATATAACCATTTTCATAATCCCCATTGCCAAACAATGGGCTATACAAGAAGTCCCTTATAGAAGAAAGTGAGGTGAAGAAGTAGTTGCAACAAGTACTGGAGTAGGGTTTCATTTGACCAATTACCTCAACATGTGGGTTACCTATCATCATTGTGCCAAAGAAGGATGGGAATTATTAGATATTTATTGATTACATAGAAACAAAAAAATAAGCTCAAGTATAGGTACCCCCTGCCTAGGATGGTTGATCTACTAGATTAGGTGCAGCAAGCCAAATGCTTCACCAAACTGGACTTCAAGTCATGATATCATCAAGTTTGAGTTAGAGAAGAGAATAACTAGAAGACCACCTTCAAAACCAAACAAGGTTTCTATGAGCGTTTAGTCGTGTCGTTTGGCCTATGCAATGCACTGGCTAAATTTATGAGGTTAATGAATGATATATTGTGCCCTTTTATGTTTTCATTTGTTAATGTCTATTTCGATATTATAGGTATAAAATGCTACCTATGAGGAGAACATCTCACATTTGATGCAGGTGTTAGAGAAATTAGAGAAGTGCTAGTTATTGGCAAATCTCAAGAAGTGTGAGTTTGCACAATAGCCTTTGGTGTATGTGATAGGTGGAGGAGAGTTTAAGATATATCCTACCAAGATGGCAGTCATCATGAAGTTTCGATGCCAATTAATTTTTTTGAGGTTAGGAGTTTCAATGGGGAAGTACAGTACCTAAGGAAATTCATAGCCTCAATTTTAAAAGTAATAGCACCACTCCATACCATAACAACAAGTGGCAAGCATTTACAGTGAAGAAAGGGTTAATAAAGTGCCTTTGAGGAGTTAAATAATAAGATTATTCAAGAACCAGTTCTAGAATTACTAAAATTGAAACAATCCTTTTAAGTGGAGACAGGTATGTTATGGGAGTGGTCTTGATGCAGGGAGGAAGGCATGTATGCTACCATTCTGGAGTATTTCATGGGGCAATTCTTAACTACCTTACCAATGACAAGGATTTATATGCCCTAGTGCAAGTTGTGAATAAGTGGAAAAGGAGACAATAATCCACATAGATCACTAGCCACTATAGTACATGTAGGCCTAAAGTAAGCAAAACTAGACCAAACATTACAAGTGGATGGAGTTTTTACAGCAATTTCATTTAGTGATCAAGAACAAGAAGGGAAACACAAACAAGTTGGCAAACATGCTTTCAAGGCCACCCACATCAAAGATCATAGCTTTGGGAATTATTATGCACATGGAACCATTCACCCATGATGCATATAAAGAGAGCATATTTAGAAGATGAGTAATTTAAGGAAATGTTTCAACAGTTGCAGATTTCGATTTATGTGCATGATGGTGACAACATAGTTTACTACCATCTCCAAAACAAGTTACTCTATAGGCTAAATAATTTATGTGTTCCTAAAGGTGATTAACTGTAGCTAATTAAAGAGGTTCACACCTCCAAGGTTACAAGGCACTTTGGTGTAGGGAAGGCAGTGGAAAACTTGTAGAGGTACGTATATTAGCCCGGGATGCAAGAACAAGTAGCTAGGTTCATATGAAGATGCATGCTTTGTTGTACCAACAAGCCTAGTAACAATAAACAATGTCTATATCATCCATTTCCTATACCAAATCGTCTTTGGGATAGCATTTCCATGGAATTTTTGGGAGTTTTACTAACAACCAAGAAGGGATATGACTACCTGTTCAAGGTAGTTGATAGGTTCAACAAGATGTATGTTCAGATGCCCTGTAAAAATATCATTGACAGAATGAACTTGTTCTTTGGACAGGTCTGGATATAGTTTTGGATACCAAGGAGCGTCATTTTAGATAGGGACGCAATATTTATTAATACATTTTGGACTACATTGTGGGAGAAGATGGATATAAAATTGAATATGTATACAACATTCCATCCATGGATAGATGGGTAGACATAAGTAGTTAACAAGACATTGGTGCAACTTTTGAGGGGCTACCATTAGAAGCCTTTGAATACCTAGGATGAAAATATGGTATATATACAACAATATTATATCAAAGTAGTAAGCATTTCTTTTTGAGTCCCAATTTCAAACTTTTTTTTAGATATTTTCCACCTTCACCTTTGAATATTGCATATAGGTAGCAAGGAGAAGTGAGGGAGGATCTCATAGGGGATGCCTTGAGGGTAGAAAAATTTGATGAGAATATTGAAAAATCCATATATTAGTATTGGAGACATTGCAAAAGTCATAGGAAAAATATGAGGTTAGGCATCATCAACACATGATAGAGAAGTTCTTCAAGGTATGAGACAATGTATGCTTACATTTGAATAAGGAGAGGCGATGGGGTCTTGGTAAGAAAATAAAGGCTCTACAATATGGTCCCCACTAGAAAAGGTGGGAGAAAATGCCTATATACAAAGTATACCCCCAAATATATGAAATTATTTAGCAGTGAATGTAGAGAATCTGAAAACTATATGAGTCTTCCATGCTAGATTAGAAAGAGGAACAAATCCTACCTTATGTAGAGGATTTGGCACCAGATACTCAAGTAGAGTTGAAAAAAGATACGCTTTTGTAGAAGGGATCCAAAACTACAAGGCAAAGGCAGCATTACCTTTTTCAAATTGGGTTGAAAGGACAAATTCTACGCAAAATTAAATGGTATACTAAAGAGAAGTCGGATGAAAATTTTCCTCACCTCATTTAGCAAAAGCTTTTGGGGGCCAAAATCCTCCCAAAACGAGGAGGTGTGATCTGGATTAGATCATTATATTTTTTGTCATCCATATTGAATATTTCGGAGTGGAAAAAGTGGAGGAATCAACTCAGAGGACCATTTTTACCAAAAATACCCAGTTTGGAAAATGGGGGTAAGAAACCTTATGGGAGAAAGTTGTGGCATAAAACAAAATTTTTCTAGGGGTAAAACTTTTCCACTCGAGTTGCACACTATTTAGCGCTATTCTACACACAATAACTTTCCAACAGTGTAAGAATCACCTTAATTGGAGTATGTATGCAAATGTTATGCCACTCGAAAGTTGACCTTCCTATTTTGACCACCATAAGTCAAGAGGATGTCATGCCAACCCCAATTACTCATGGAAAATGGGCTAGCCATGTGATCATGATGAGTAAGACTCTAGAAGAGTCCAATTGTAACTCTAGTTAATAGTTGAAGGAGTCAAACTTAATCACTAGTAGGATATCGGGTTGTGTTATAATCTGGCCACTAGGAAGAAAAGGTTCCATTCTATTCGAGTGCATTTTGTTCCATAGATTAGAAGAGTAGCCATGAATGGATAGGGAGAGAGTAAACAAAGAGGAGTTTTTCAATGTAGCATCCCATGGGCCATAGGCCTCACTTCTTTATAATTGCATATGTTTTCCCATTCAAAGAAATAGAGTAGAGAAACCTCATCTTCCAGCCAGGCTTCCTCCCGAAAGGGTTTCCTAAGTTATACCTTGTGCTATTTTATGGTTTTTTAGTCTTATCTTGTTGTTCTATATTTTTTTCATAATTATAATTTGCATGCATAAGCAATAAACAATAATTAACATATCCATAAATCTAAGGAGAAATAAACCCTCATAATGTAGATTTCATATTTTCTAATATATTTTAGTAGATCTATTGTGAATAATTGTCCATGGAATGTCCATGGCTATTTATAGATCACCTCTAACCTAAACTATGCACTAGGTTTGACAATTACAAGTATAAAAATGGTCAGGGTGGGCACACCCATGAGGCCATCATATAGGAAGAAAAACCTAAGCTATGCAAGTGGGTCAATAAGTTCCAAGGTTAATACAACTCACTTGTTATTTCCCATCTTCTATTTTCCTTCTCTGAAGGTGTCATAAGGATCCATGAATTCTAGGTAGATATGTCCACAAACAAAGGAATAGAGAAACTAGTCCCTTGTGATGGGTGCTAAGAATTGCTCCTAGTATATCTTTAGTAAGCAACTTTAAGAAATTAGATGGAATGGGAATGGATAGAGTGAATGAACTCATTTAAAAAGAAGTTGCAATTATCTCTAGTGAGTTTTCCTTAGAAGATTCTTAGCTTGCCCCTTTGCTTCGTAATCCATAGTTTTCTTCTTCTTTACTTATGATTCTCCTACATTCTTTTTATCTTCCCTCTTCCTCTTCTTCCCCCCTTTGTGATTCTCTATAATTGTATCCTTTTCCTCTTCGTTGATCTAATTTCCACTTCTCCTCTTATATTCCCTACCACCCTTTTCTATTATAACCTTGTTTTGTTCTATTTCATCTCTTGCTTCCTTTTCTTCTATTGTAGTTCTAATTTATCTTTGTTTACCTAGTTTTTGTAATAGGTCCTTAATGATTTTTTTTTAATATTTTCTATCTTCTTTAGCCACATTCATTTATTCTTCATTTATTTCCTCCCCTTTATCCCCAATATTTATATCCTTTAGATCCTCTCCTATTGGGTTTTGTTAATATGAGGGGAGTTTTGTCTTATGGGTTTCTTATTGGCCCACTTCTACCATCCATTTCTGACCCTCTTCCAATGGAAAAAAAAAATGTATACTGCAAGTTTGCCTTCTTAATATATGGAGTTATAATATCAAACCCCAGTACCAATCTATTTTTCCTCTAAACCATAGGTAATCGACCAGTGAGGTCTTGTTCACCTTTTCCCACTTTTCTAGTGTCCTTGAAGCCCATGGAGGTGATTATATGATAACCTTCATGATAGACTTTCTTGGTTGGTGGGATAGTTGTCGTTGTGGTCAATCTAGGCTAAGTCCACTTAGGTAGTGCCATTTGTTCTACCCACATTTTTTGGATATCTATGTCTTCCTTCTTGTTATCATTAATATGTATCTTATCATAAATATTAGATAAGCCTTGATATCTAGGTATCTCATGATAAGGAGTAATTTCTACCTTTAAAATTAATATAATCCTCCATTGGGCCCCTATCTTCCTCTTGCAAAATTGTCATGCACTACCTATTTCCTTCTTTCCTTCGTTAAGACCTTGAGTTTCATATTCTCATATATGACCACCACATTTTTAGACCCATGTAGAATGAAATATTCTATGACATCAACTCAATCCAGAAATAGAGGGAAAACATATTCTACGGTGATGAGGTAGGTTATATGGACTTTTTTTTTTGACCTTGTGAATCATACCTCATCTAGATGTAGGAGCTACCTAACATAATCCAAAATATAAATCCTTTATATATAGAGTTCAAGAAACCTATATGGAGCCATCTATAAACCATACAATTTGATAATGGTATACTCCTATGTCAGGAGCTAGTCCTGCACTCATGATGGGCACTTGTGTATAGATGTGATTTAATTTCAACAAGCATTCTTACTAGTTATATAGTAGTGGTGATAGAGAATGTTGCATACATGAACTTTGTTTATGTAATACACGAATTTTCATGCTCATTCTTCCTAATCTATGTGACCCAATTGATACACCTAGAGGGTTGGTCCTCCTCTTTTAACAATTGCAGCACATGGTGGGATAATAAGCCACTTTAATAATAAAAAACAAATAGACAAGGTATGAGGAGTACCTAAATAATTTCTTAGAGTTTAAATTGAAATGTTGTTCCATTATTCTTTTTTAATGGATTTGGTGTAGTAGATAGGTGCAACTAGGTAAATATGGAAGTGGTCAAGAAGGACTAATATGTCTCATTAACAATAGAATCATCATAATTTCCCAAGATCACGGTGAACAAGGATATAAACTCTCAACTCTTTAATCCAAGGACATGATTCTTTAGTTTGATAAGGCAGGGATGAGTCTAAGACATGAATTTGACTAGGTAATAATCTGACAGATTCTTCATTTCTTCTATAATTAGGCTTAAGTACAGTTCCCTAGATTATTCCATGGGTTGGACCTTTAAGCCTAAGGAGGTGGGCAACATAGTAGAGATGAATTTCGCTATGATAACAAATAATTTGTATTTCCCATTGAAGGTGGTGATAGTAGATTAACTGACATCATAATTTAGCGTGCACGATTTAATTAATTCAAGGAATGGATAAGTTTTAGAAAGTACATGTTGTGCAAGGCTAGAGGCTCTGTGAGAATCCCAATCTTGTCTATTCAAGAATTTGTTTTAAAAGGGGTTAGTAAGTTTTCTAGGTTCATTACATTTATGAAAATAATAAAATACTCAGACCAAACTATCAACAAAGTAAAGGACTAAAACCATTTCATGATTGCAAAAATGAAATCTCTAGAAGTTAAAGGGACACTAGAAATCAAACTAGTTTCTTTAGGAAAACACCTACAAGTACCTCAAGGATTTGTCTTTATCCTCGAGGAGAAACGGGAAATGACCAAATCCTTCAAAAGCAATCATAATACACTAACATTCCCACTAATGTAACAAATAATAGTTTTAAAGAAAAACTTGATGGACAAGGTCGGTTATTGCACTTAGAGATGCTCTGCAACCTAGTATGGGGGAGATGTTGCAATGTCCATAAATTGAAGTGTTAGATCAAAAATAATAATAATAAAACATAATGTCAGTTAAATTTATAAAAAAAAAGGTAATAAAAATAATAAATACATTTGATTCAATTGGTTCAACTGTAATTTTGTTTTATTAATAGAATTATAAACAATTTTTTAACTAGAAAATCATTTTTTTCCAAAGGAAATATTTGAGCAGATCCACCCGAAGTGATCACTTCCTGCTGACGTATTAGCAGAGCCTAACCTCGAGGGCATCAAGGATATTTGACCCTGTGACCTCCCATTGGCGAGGGGAACTCAATCAATTTAGCTAAGCCACAGGGCTAATTTCAATTAGAAATCATAATATGCATGCCACAATAAAATAAATTTTAAATAATAATGATTCACATTTGTAACCATAACATTCAGAACATATATTTAATAAACATATAAAAACTCTCTCTCTCTCTAGGTTCTTTTAGCAACAAGAACTCGACCAATTCAGTTAAGCCTCAGGGCTAATTTCAATTAGAAAAACATAATATGCATGTCACAATAAAATAAATTTAAATAATAATGATTCACATTTGTAACCATAACATTTCATAACATATATTTAATAAACATATAAACTCTCTCTCTCTCTCTCTCTCTCTCTCTCTCTCTCTCTCTCTCTCTCTCTCTCTCTCTCTCTCTCTCTATATAATATATAATAATATATATAATATATATATAATATAGTATATTATATAATCAATGTTATGCATATCACATTAAAAATTTAAATTATGAAAATTATAACCATGTGAAAGAAAAATGCCAAGCGCATATATATGTAACTATATGAGTTATCAAGGTTTTAATAAAATTAAAAATAAGAATATTTCTATATACAAAAGTTGTGAAATTTATATAGATATAAATCATATTATAAAAAACCAACATAGATCCATCGTAACTTCAAATCTACCGAGCCCCGAGAGAAATAAAATCTCTCGAGGTGCAAATCATTCCTCAAGTCCTCGGGTTTGTTGTTGCTCCAATGAAAAAAGCCAATCCCTTGAAGAAATGGTTGCATTTTGGGATATATGTAAGCTAATTCCATTCAAATGACAAATCATCTAGATAACTTAAGAGAATAAATCAAAACCTTGCATTTGGAAGTAACAATCATGGATGGATAAATCATTCCCCTCTCCTATTGTGATTCTTGAAATATGAGTTGTTGACACACCTTGACTCTATGGGAAATATTAGTGACTCCTTAATTAAGTTAAGGAATGGAAAACAAAACATTAAGATGGCTTAGTCAAAGCAACAATGACATGGAGACTAGTTGATAAAGGGAAGGAAGACCTAAAGAAGAAAGGAAAAAAAGATGGAAGAAGCTCATAAAAAACTACATGAGGAATGGAAAGACTTTAAGGAGGAAAAAAGAGTTATGAAAAGTCACGTATGAATAAGCCTTAAAGAAGGATAAATTGTAGGCAAAAATTAAATCAATCAAGATAATGTTTTGGGGTTATGCATTTGAAAACACCCTTGAAAACAAAGATCACCTACAATTCTACTTAGAATTCAATGGTATGTATGGGCATGTAAAAAAGTATCTAAGTGATACCCAAAAGGAGGTGGAACATAGGGCTACAATATGAAAGGAAGTGGATAAGATCTTGGAAGCCAACCCAAACCCTATGACTATTAGGAGTAAGGTAATGGATATTGATGCCTACACTACCAAGCTAAAAAGTTGGAAATTAAAATAGGAGGGTTTTAGCAGTAGAAACCCACTTCAAATACTTCATCTGTGATATAACAAATATGATGAGTAATGGCCTCCTACACCCATGGTGAAATAAGTTAACCTTGCATTCTCCAAAAATCTACACCGAGTTTTTTAAAACTATGAAGGTCAAGCTCTCAAGTGTGATGGACAAAGGAACTATTCCTTTGTCTCTGGAGTTTTTCAATCAACTCCATTACTCTAATTCCACATGAACACTCTTGGCATGCATCATTTGGTCCCTGATCCCATAGATCATACAAAGAAGATGAAGTCAAGCAAATCTTTCAATATTTTAAATACTAGCAAAATAATAAGTGACGAGCAATGATGAAAAGCTCAATATTGCTTGTGACTATGTCACCAAAACCCTAGAACAAGATGCACCACAAAATGTATGCCACTTAACTCAAGTAATGCCAAAAATCGACAATGGGTTTAGTTCTCAAGTGTGACGGACAAAGGAACTATTTCTTTGTCTTTATATATTTTCAACCACCTAAATCATTATATTTCCACCTAGACACTGACAAAGTGCCTCATTCTCTCCCTAACCCCCATAGATCATATAGAGAAGATGAAGTTGGATAAATATTTCAAGATTCTAAAAATTGGGAAAATGATTAATGATGAGGGGTGGTGATGACTCAATATTGTCTACAACAATGCCACGAGAACCTCACAATAATATGTATCACAAGATGTGCACCCCAGCTAAGTAATGCCAAGATAGTAAGTCTGATCTAGGTCACCAACACCACTTGCTTAATCATATATGAGACGACTATGCTAGACCTCAAAGGGAAGTATTTCTAAAAGAGGAAGGGAACAAAAACAATAACCAATCATTTTTTGTAATGTTTCTCACATGTCTCTTATTTTTATTGCATTAAGGAGGAGTAGTGCTCCTAATAAGGGGTTAGGCCCCTAAGAGAATGAGGATTAGCTATAATCAATAATAGGTCAACTAAGCCTATAATAAGGAGACTCAAGAAAATGAAAATCATTAGGAAATTGCATATTTGGGCTATTGGAATGTTGAGAGAGTAAATCCCATTCATTGTATACTTTGTGTCAACTCCATTTTGGGAGGATTTGTCATATTCAATCCTTGTTCTTATCTACTCTCATTCTCTTGCTCTTTGTACACGTATTGTAAGTTCTAGATCTTGGGAAGGAAACAATTAAGGCCTAAGATTGGTATTTTTTAGTCCCAATTTTGATGCCCACATCATAATAAAAAAAATTGTTGAATTATTTTGTAATCATGACCAATGCACATTGCCACTAGTTAAATAATATATTTTAAGCAACTTAAGCTAGCATTATTCCATTTTTTTTGGTCTTATTATTACATTAAATGAACAAATGAATATTTTTTTATGTGTGCCCATTTTATTTTATGTCTCATGGATATGTTAAGTGAGAAAGTGGTGTTCAAAATCCTCTTATGATGCATGTTCATGTTATTTTAAATAATGTCCTCTCGAGATGGAAGCATAATTAAGGTTCCCTTATACATTGGATTAATAGATTATATATAGCAATCTCTTGTAATCTTTCTCTTTTTTTTGGTAATTCATCACCCTCAGGGGATTGGAACCGATGACCTATCACATGGAGTGCCTTAACAATGCACCCTTCATCGTCGAAGCAAAGCCCCATTGGCTAACAATTTTTCTCTTTCACTACATACAATACAAGCAAAATCCTCAAAGTTGCATAAATTGTTTCTAAGAACCACCTAGTTTTTGTTAGAAATCTAGTTGAAACTTCATAGATAAAGATTATTCTCGCGTAATAGGTGAGGGAAATAAATTTAGGACACAATGAATGTAACCCAACCGCACACCCCCCCCCCCCCCCCGCCCCCAAAATTGATAACTAGTTGGAAGGCCTAAAGTGGCAAGTAAAGGTGCTCATGCACATTATGCCTTAGCGTTTAGTCTTTGTGAGAGAGGGGAACAACTTAGGGGACAATAAGGAAAACTTGGGCCTTTTGTTGTTAGTATCATTTAATAAATCCACACAACCATTCTCATTTTGTTCTTAGCTTCCTCATCAATGGATGATTCCCCTTACATAGTTGGCTTAGGTAGGGACTAGTTTGAAATGACTTCTCCCTAGTTAGGATTGGTTAATGCATTCTTTCCTTTTAATTTCCTCCCTAAGACAATGGATATGGTTATCACATTTTGTAGTTCATAGATGAAAGGTTGATTCCATCTCTTCAATGTATCCTTCCTCTCTCATCTCTCATCCTACAATTGTATTTTTTTCTCTAGTGTTGTTGCCTCCCTTCTTTCCTTATTTTTCTCCTCCTCTTGTTCATTAAATCTAGGTTCGTGTTGTTGTCTCTTGCCTCCTTCCTTCTTTAGTTCTTCATTTGCATCACTGTCTACCACATGATTACTAGATTTGAGTTAATGTTTCCCCCTCCCATTATCTTTTCCAATGCTCTTCATGCAACATCACCTATTGATCCCTCATTAGCTCCACAATTGCATTTTCACCTCATGCCTTTGATCATGATTCACCAACATCACCATCTCGTGTGGCCTCACCAACTTATAGGCTAGTGTTGTAACCTCATATACCTTTACCAAATCTAGATAATGTTGTCATCTCACACCTCAATAGTTCAACCCCACCATCATCACCTCCTTTCCTTCTCATATTCCTTCCCTCACAAACTCGCTTATTGTCTGTCCTTCAGAGTTGATGTTTCCATCCCTTCCTACATGGAATAAACAAGTAACATCTATATTTCAGGTATGATGTGTGTTTTAGCACTAAGAACCCATGATTTCATCCTTCAAATGTCTTAATAATCTCCCACATCATTACCTTCTACATTCATGCAAGTGCAAGTATTTCATTTCTAACTCTTCTCTCTTTCCTATTTTTGCATCTCATTTGTTTATTCATGGTTTTTTCTTTACATTATTCACAGCTAGTATAAAACCATAGTCAAATGGGATCTCTTCTCTCATATTGTGTACCTTAAAGAAAAACATTTACCTTACATCACTTGTGCTTATATGGTAAGTGTAGGTATTAATCTATTATCATGCTCCTTTATCATTTTTTTCAACATTTTTTTCATAGCATTGTTTCTATGCTAATTCCATAGTAAATATTCTTACTTATGTCTTATGTTTCTGTTGGGCATGGAATCCCCCCACAGCAGGTTTTGGGGCTCAAAGCCCAAGTTTTGGTCAAAGGTTTTGTAAGACTCCGCGAATTGCGAGCGCGGAGCATGAAGTAGAGGTTGATTCATAGGGATGTTCACCCTAAAGTAATGTAATGTAATTTAAAGTCATGTCGGCCTACCCATGGTCCGCGGACCATGGGATTGTATAAATAGAGCGAGGCTCTAAGTTGTAAAGAGGGAATTAGATAGTAGAAGTAGCGAAGGAATGGTTCAAGCATAGAAGAAGAATTCTAAGTGTCTTGGGTTGTAGCAGTAAGAAGAGGCTCTGCAGCTGAGTGCACAGAGGCCTAGTAGAGTCCGTAGCTAAGTGCGCGGACCCCTGCAGCTAAGTGCACAAGGTGGAGTCGAGTCTGTAATCGGGACAGAAAGCTAATAAAAAGAAGTTTATCATAATTTTGTGCATCTAGTCTTGAATCGTTATTTCTTTGTTATGTATTACTTTTACTCTATTTATTTACTACACGCAGTTGAGTAAATGCTTGTATGGTTCAAAATACTTATATATGAAAATAATCTAAGTAATCAGCTAACAGTGCATAATTAAGAAAGACTTGGGTAAATAACAAGGATCACGCTGCGAATAGGATTGCGCGAAGACAGCATTGCAGGCCGGGAGGTGCCCACTGGTGCGTGTAGCACAGTGAGCGTGAAGGTTGGACCGCATACCAGTCCCCAATATTAGACATCCCCATGGTGCAGAAACCTGGTTCTAGCACCCTCCCATACTACTTCGAGTGAGACCTCTATCCGCGCTCCGCGGACTTTTGCTGAAAGGGCCAGTAGTACCGGGGTTTGTTTGGCTAAATCACTTCTGAACCTGGGTCAAGCCCCACTAAGCCAACAAATGGTTTCGTTGCTAGGACTGGGATCTGCGTAAGGGATGTTTGATGTCGTGCCACTGGAACCGAATAAAGAAGGAAATTGAAGAGTGGTTGGACAGGAAGATTCACGAGTTCGCGACACAGGAAAACAGAACTCTGCGAGTATCTAAGGAACAGTGGTTGGAGCACTACTTGTATACAGAAATCCACGAAATTTTCTTTGCATCCTTTCCTTCTGAGTTGTATGAGTGGATCGTGAAGTTAGCAAATAGCCAGGGAAGGTGTAGGCTCGACAAACCAATAGTGTGGACTCCAAATTAGTGCGCAAACTAGAAATGTCAGAAGATAAGATCACGCGGGTTGTGGACCATTGGCTTGACCGGATAATATGAGGATTTACCACTGAGTTTGTGGTAGACACGATTGTTAGCTACTTTGAAGAAGAACGACATTTTCTCAAGGGACCGCGAGGTAAGTATATTAAATCTTTGAACACTTGGATTAATATGTTATTGTGTGAAAAGAAGGTTATGTGAATAAATTAATGTTTGGAACTACGTAGAGTGGGAAGATATACAAAAGTGGAAGTAGTGAAGAATTAGACAACAGTCCCTTAATTTCACCCTCACGAGAGAGCGAGGAAGAGATAGCAAAGGTTTCTTTGACAAGCGCAGTCAATTTGATAAGGCAGTGAATTTTGTGTTTACCACCTCTGGCCACATCGCTACCCATTTCACCCCCCTCACCTCCATCTCCACCCACTCCACCTCCGCCACCCCCATAGTTTAGTATGGCGAGCGCGATCAAACTACCAGTATTCAGAGGAGTAGGGAATGAAGATCCGGACCAATTCTGGTTCGTGGTAAGAGCAGTATGGGAAGCACAAGGTGTCACGGATGACAATATTAAGAAGGCTACATTGGTGAGCGCACTGTAGGATCGTGCATTAAC
Organism: Pinus taeda; assembly: GCA_000404065.3. NCBI lineage: Eukaryota > Viridiplantae > Streptophyta > Pinopsida > Pinales > Pinaceae > Pinus > Pinus taeda. The sequence continues at coordinate 242,498 of APFE030658682.1, forward strand.
ATGGTATATCAAGCATTCTAACACCCACCCAAACACAGGAATCACAGAGATCTAGGTCGCGCCGAATAGGGAATTTAGCAACCCAAAGTCAAAAACACAATCAATCATTGGGTTTAAAGAGATCACGATGCTACTAGGCGAGATCGCCTAGGATCTAGATCAACGGCTGAAGAGTACGATTCGCAAAGCCAATATGACATTGACAGATGGACAACATCGAGCATGGTTTGTAGCATCTCTGACACCACACTTGAGGACAACGCTGTCACAGCAGAAACTTTCCACCCAGGCCGAAGCATTGGAAATGGCAATGAGATTACATGAGACCCCTATACAAGACCCTGGGTTGGGAGTCCAACAAATCCACACGCAGCTACAGAATATTTGTCTGGAAATGCAGAGTTTGAAACAAGATATGGCACCTCGACAAGAAGCGCGCGAGGAAGTATGGTGCATAAAATGCAAAGGCCAGGGCCACGACAAATATCATTGTCCAGTGTTCGCGAACTACTTGGCAGGAGGAGGGTCGATGCCGTTGAGATCAGAGGCATAAGAAGGGCCAAGCGTGGCACCTGCTTTATGGTGTGTGATCTATCAGATAGGAAGGAAACACACTACAGATAATTTTCATTTGTTGCATAAATATATGCAGACATCCCAGCAATTGTTTTGTAATTTATGCAGGTTGGTAGGCCACGGTGAACGCACTTGTCGTAGTTACGAACTAATGATGGATTAGACCCCTACTTATAGGATGCAGACTAAAACACGAGCCCTCGACCCAAATGCGGGGATGGCGCGCACTGGATTTCAGGGGCACAGTCGATGACGAGGTGGAATGGGACCAGGAAGGGGTTGCGGACAACTAATTTGTTACAATTGTGGAGGGCCAGGGCACTATGCCCACGATTGTACTGACCCAACAAGGACATCATGTTTGTATTGTGTTCAATTTGATCATGAGACAGAAGACTCTCCCACGTTGATCACAAGGATGCGCGAAAAGGGGTATTCCAACCTCCTCCTACTCAGAATATACAAATGATGAGGTCTGAGCCGCATGAAGAAGACTCGAATGTAAACATGATGCTTAGAAGCGGTATGCCCATGGGAGATGATAAGGGGCAGCAGCCAGAAGAAAGTATGTGGGTTCCCAAGGCTCCTACAAAGGAACCTGAGGTTGACTTAAAACGCGCAAAGGAGACATTCATGGAAGCTAAGAAGAGCTTCACGAAGGCCTCCACTTTAGGTAGTAAGGATCAACTAGAACCAGAAATGGATCCGTTAATGCTCACTACCTTTCTGGAGACATGCATGAAACTACTGCATGACAGCAAAGCAGTTAAGGGACTACAGGAACTGATCACCAGGTGCGCAGGGTCAGGAGAACTATGCATGGTCCAGAAACTGGGGAAGCATGCATGGCGCACTGGAAGGGAAATGAGGTTGACTTGCGCAGATTGGTGAGTATGAAATGGATCAGGTAATCCTAGATCTGGGTTTGGACGTGAATGTATTACCAAAGCAAACATGGGAATGCATGGGTAGACCCACATTACAATGGTCCCCTATTCAATTACGAATGGCGAACCAACAGAAGATTTTGCTCGTGGGGAGATTGCAAGGGGTAACAATAGATATTGAGGGGGCGAGCGCGCAGGCGGATTTTGAAGTAATAGAGATTGTCGATGACAATAACCCCTATCCCGCACTGCTAGGGATAGACTGGGCCACCGACATGAACGGAGTCATAAATCTGAAGAAGCACAAAATGATCTTCGAGAAAAAGTCACTGCGCGTAGTAGTCCCACTGGATCCAGCCGAAGGAGTGCGCTACACTGAACCAGTGCGTGGCGATGATAGTGATGATGATCTTGATTGTATTTACAAGATAACTGTGTGAGACCAGGATTGCGTGAATCCAACTGCCGATGGGAGAATCTCGTGGGAGCACGAAAGCTCCTGCACCTCAGATTCAGACAAAGAAGTGGAGTGATGGCAGAATCAGCTACATGAAGAAACAACGCTTAATTGCAACATGATGGTTAGATCACTGCGTTGCGTGACAACAAAGGCAAGGGCGCTGCCTACATATGATGGATTGTCAGCAGTGGATGAATTTCTGAGAAAATTTGAAAGCACAGTACCAAAATAGCAGCGGTTTGATGCACTGAAGTGGGCACCACGGGCAACACCCGCACGATGGTGGGGTACGCATCGAGGAAATTTTGAGGGCTGGCGCGGATGCAGAAGGATCATGCGCCTACATTTTGGAAAACCCCAGCTTCGAATGAAAGTTGGTCAGCAAGGGCGGAACAACTTGTGCGCCCACCTGTCTCGATGGGTATAGACATATGTTGCACAACCCGCACAAGCGCACCCCAACCCTAGAATAGGAAGTCGGAGCAAATCGTAGCAACAGGAGAGGCGATGCGCACTACAGATTTTCCACAAAGAAGCATTCAATAAGGTGTGCAAGGTTCACCGCGCAAGACGAACTGATTGGGACCTACACGTGCCAGCGGTTCAATGGGTCTATAGGACCATATGAAAAAACTTGAGCGCAGAGATGATTCCAAAGATGCGAAACGGAGTCATAACCATAATTTTGGAAGAAAGGAATCCTCACGTAATAGCTCTCACAGTTGGGACAATACGCGAAGACCAGGATGAAGGAATCATACAACTATGTGAGGACAAACATCTAAGGATTCAGGAAGCCATTTGACGAGGGAACCTTAGACTTCATGAACTCGAAGAAGATCGGGTACGATTGAGGAAGAAAAGCATGTTGATGGACGCTGAGATAAAAAAATTAGAAAACAAGATCGCACAAGCATGTCTCGTCGATAAACTCAGGATGACAAGGCAAGCTATGGACAACCATACTACTGCATTAGAATATTGTCACCGAGAATTTATGACTCTGCTACCATGGTTGCGATCGCACCTTACCAACCGCGGTAACCAAGGGAGCACACCGCATAAGGTAGGACCCGCGGCACTGACTGTTGCGATGGTAATTGAGGAATGCCCACGAACTAGACTGGAAGGCGAATTGAAGTCTCGCACAGGTGGTGCGACCACTTGACTAGCCGTATGGAGCACAGTCTCAGCACTCCAAGCAGTTGAAAGAGAGCTCGGAACTATAAAAGGGTTTGTGTGGGAGCTGCACGATAAGGATGTTACGTGCAGGATCAACATGGCACAAGGGTCGCGCCTACACATAGGAGGCTGTGCTGCCACGCAGGTAGGCTGGGAAGTGACTATTGGTGTCACTGTTCATGACGAGATGTCCAATTTAAGGAAAAAGGGAGTGGGTGGCAGGCAATTAAGACACGAATTGAGAGCTAGATTTGGGACGATTTGCCACCAAGAATGCATTAATGACTCATAAGTGGGGGGAGTGGTAAAATTCAAATTCGAAAGGCGCTATAAAACTCCCAAGGCTGGCCACAAGATAACACTTGTTCATTTGAGATTTGAGCTATTACGAAGAGCACAAAGTGTTGAGCGCCAAGCGGTATTCGAGCCCCCAAGTTCGCGAACAACCACAGACAGTTCGAACAAGATGAAAACTACCAAGATAGGTGTGGGATTTGTAGAGAGTACCGCCGAGGAAGCCGTGTAGAGCCCTATGGTGCCAGTGGGGGATGCGCTGGAAATTCTAAAATCACCTCGGACACTGAGGCCCAAGAAGGATAAACAGGTAGCGGGACCAGTCCGCATGTCCCCACAAAATCCATGATTTGGTAAACTTTCCATGGAATAAAAGGGCAAGGTTTTCAACCTTTAGACAGATGATGAGGAGGAGGACCTTCAGGCTCTCGTAGATGAGATAGAGGTGGAGGAAGAAATGGAAGAAGACATCCAGTCGGTGCGCGCTGCTGCAAAACTGCCTGAGTACGTTCCTCCACGGAAAGGGAAAGTTAAGGTACCCAAGGATTTGGATGCCACTAAGAGTGCACTCCAAACCCCACTCCTCTGAGATGGAATTATGTTTGAAGGCTCGGCCGTGGGCTGCATGCCCACAATGAAATTTGAGTACTGGGACCTTGAGAACAGTGAAAAGTTCCCACATTTACAGACTAAAAACCTCATGAAACAGAGCAAGGAGGGGTCAGTTACAGCGCTATAGCTGCAGAAATGGTTGCGCGGTGTGGAGAAGGCCAGGCTACTCCACCTACTATGGATTCCGCATTTTCATCGTGCACCTATCATGATCTTTGTCATCAAGTAGTTGCTTTACCTGGTGCACAATGGGTACTTATGGTTGGAGGAGCCTATTCCCATCACAGTGGAGCTTATCCACAGGATTTCTCGGCTTCCCTGTAAGGGAAAGGACTCCGCAGAGATAGCTGGCAAAAGCGGAGATTTGGCACTCGTAGAGGCCATGAAGAAGAAGTACAAATTGGAAAAGAAGAAGAGATGCTACGTAATCAGTAGCATTAAATACAAAGGGATGCGCGTAGCCACCCAACTACTGGTCGGGAAGGTGATGAGAAAATGTCGCGAGGATGAGGTACCAACGCTTGTGGTTGCACTAGCTGAACAGTGCGTGGAGGGGATCTAGTTCAATTGGGCTGAGTTCCTTTGTGAAGGGTTTTTGACCAACTGCAAGGAAGCTCAGGAGTAGGGCAAGACCTTCCACTATGCGTGGTTGCTCTTGTCTATATTACTGGTGACAGGGGGACTTCCTGAGGACAGTTAGTTCCCTCATATTGAACAGGACTTACCGGAGGCTGCAAAATATGAGTCACTCTAGGCTACGAAGGACGCCACACGAATCCGCGAGACTAAGATCTTCTGGGTGCTCATGGAGGTGAGCATATGGATGTGGATTAACAAAAGGTCGTGCCTATCCCCCATAGTGTACAATAGTCTGCAGAGCTTTGCAGACTTCAAGGCGGATATGCACAATGTGTATATCAAGGCGCATAAGGATCCAGTGCAGAACTGGACCAAGCTTCCTTTCTTCACAATTGATGATGCCATCTTGTCTATGCTCGACTCATGGCCTCCCAAGTGGTGCATCCCAAATCTGGTGGAGCAGGATAGAACAGCGGCACAAAAGCAAAAGGATGGAACCAAGTTGCGCATCACCCAACTGGCCTAGCAAAAGCGCAATGAGAAGTTGGCCGCGGAGGTAAGCGCTGCCTGTGAGGTAGCAATGACAGTCGCAGAGCAGGCCAAAGCCATTGAAAAAGTAGTAGCAGCACAGGCAACAAGGGCCACCACGACGCAAGAGGAAGGAAGCCCAAACTTGACCACAGGACAAGGAGCAGAGGACACAGCAAAAGGCTTGGACCTAAGCACAACATCTACACAGCTGAAATGGCCACATGGTACGGAAAGAACATGCCCACAGAAGAAGACCATGGCTTCCAAACTGGATAGTGAACCAATTACATTGACAGAGGGTGACCTCTACGACATTACCAACACAATTTGCGAGGTCACCAGGGAAGCACTCCAGGAAGCTATGACGGAGCAATAGAATGTGTTGGGGGCCCTCACGACGCAGCTGCAAGAACTTCGGGTGCGGCCCCAGTAGGCAGGAACAGTAGCCACCTACAGTGTCGTAGGTACATCAGTCGTGGAGCAGCTGCTGCGTGCAAAAATGGCCAACACCATAGTGCTACCGGAAGGAGCACTAACAGCAAAAAGTGAGGAGGACAGAGTTGCAGTTGGCAGGATCAAGGGACTTGGCCTAAACTTGGCTACCCTTCCACGAGATACACTATATAAGCTACAGGATGGAGTGACAGCAGAACTTCATGCTAGTGAAGGGCACATAGTACAGATGCTCAGCGAACAAAGAATCAACATTGAGTAGTGTAGTCTACAATGCGATGAAGTGCTTGCACAAAGTCAATAACTAGAGCAAATGGTAGAGGAAGCAAGTCGTTGCATTCCAGAGCTAGAAATCATGACAAACCTACCAGTTGGAGTGTGAATCCACAAATTAGCTAGTGGATTCCATGAGGCAAAGGAGGAAGCAATAAGGGTACAGCTAGACCTCAACCTTTAGATTGTCGAGCTGTGATTAAAGGCGCAGTCCTCTAAGCCCCTAGAAGTTAGGAAACAGCATGCTAGCGCTATTAAAAAAGGGTTGGAGGAAATAGGATAGGTAGTACAGAATTGCACCGCTATGTTGGAAGAATCCTTCATGGTCCTCACTTCATTACAGGAGGACCCCAACATACAGTGCCTGGAACTGGAGGCGCAGGAGCTTCAAGTGCAATATGATAGTGTGCGTTGAATGGCGTAGATAGTTGTCCTGACCCAATGGCTTGCGAAACTACAGCAGGAAAAGGCGTTGAAGGAACAGGTGGATGCCACGCAGCAGAAAGAGGCAGTCCTTAAAGCACGCGTCCAGCCTTGGATTGATGAGGCCTTCCTCATCATTGTAGACATTGAAGGAAAGCTCACACAGATGAAGGCGATGCATGCCTTAAGACAGGGATTTGCCCTTGACAGCGAGACTTCGATCGAAAGAGTGGAGCAAATCCAGCAGACTACAAAATAGTGCGCTACGGACCTCTGTGCAGCCCAGGAACAGTTCGAGGGGCTTTGTACCAAGAACACCACACCAATAGAGTGACTCGGGATGAGTCACGATGATCGTGTTGGGGGCTTGTTGGGCATGGAATCCCCCCATAATAGGTTTTGGGGCTCAAAGCCCAAGTTTTGGTCAAATATTTCGTAAGACTCTGCGAATTGCAGGCGCAGAGCGCGAAGTAGATGTTGAGTCATAGGGTTGTCCGCCCTAAAGTCATGTAATGTAAAGTCATGTCGGCCTACCCATGGTCCGCGGACCATGGGATTGTATAAATAGAGCGAGGTTCTAAGCTGTAAAGAGGGAATTAGATAGTAGAAGTAGCGAAGGAATGGTTCAAGCATAGAAGAAGAATTCTAAGTGTCTTGGGTTGTAGTACTAGGAAGAGGCTTTGCAGTTGAGTGCACAGAGGCCTAGTAAAGTCCATATTTGAGTGCGTGGACCCCTTCAGCTAAGTGTGTAGGGTGAAGTCGAGTCTGTAATCGGGACAGAAAGCTAATAAAGAGTATTTATCCTAATTATGTGCATCTAGCCTTGAATCATTATTTTGTTGTTATGTATTACTTTTACTCTGTTTATTTACTGCACGCAGTTGAGTAAATGCTTGTATGGTTTAGAATACTTATATATTGAAATAATCTAAGTAATCAGCTAACAATGCATAATTAAGAAAGACTTGGGTAAATAACAAGGATCACGCTACGAATAGGATTACGGGAAGACAGCATCGCAGGCTACGAGGTGCCCACTGGTGCGCGTAGCATAGTGAGTGCGAAGGTTGGACCGCATACCAATCCCCACATATCAGACATCCCCAGGGTGCAGAAACCTGGTTCTAGCGCCCTCTCATACTACTTCGAGTGAGACCTTAGTCCGCACTCTGCAGATTGTTGCCAAAAGGGCCAGTAGTACCAGGATTTGTTTGGCTAAATCACTTCTGAACCTAGGTCAAGCCCCCCTAAGCCAATAGTTTCATAGTCTTGTTGCTATATATTTTGCTTAGATGTGGTCTACTGAGGCATCAAATTTTCCCAGATGGCAAGAAAATCGCCATAATCCAACCATTTTTCTTATAAAAAAATTGTGATAGTATGAGTGCTTAAATCTTGTTTTTTATGGTGGAAATGGATCCAACACAGTCAAAAAACCCCTGGGGCACCCAAAATATTGAAGCTTCATAGTTGTAACCCATATTTTATCAAAATCGAGCCATAATTTTCAGTGTTTTCTAGGAGAAATTTATGCCTCGTTAGACTATGATTTTTGCTTATATGGTAGATAGATTTACTTACATCTCATTTCATAGTTTATACAAAAGAAATCATTTCATATTAGTTAGAATTATTTCTCTCCCATGTCAACATTCTTTGGTTGGCATGCATTATTTCCTTCTCGCTTTTCTTTTCTTTTTGTATTCCACTTGCTTAATATCATATTGCCTATAATTAAGCATTGTGGATTTCCTTTTAATCGATTACAAGGCATGTGGATTTACATGAAAGTGGAAAGTTTGAAACATAAATAGAGTGGAGAATTCCTTCATGATGATGAGACATACAATCATGCTAAATGTGCCAATCAACACCTTCCCTCATTCATCATTGTTTTTCCATTGTTCTATTTTTCTTTTATCACTTGGTTTCATGCCTCTATCCTTCATTGCAAATTCCCACTATTCCAATCTTATGGACAATAACATTTGCAAGGGGAGGAATATGTAGCACAAGGATTTTGTAGTACTTACATACACCTATCCACTAGACATGCCATATAAAGGCCAATTTTTGTGTTGTTTTCATGAGTGATCCACTATATGATGACTTGATTACCTCTTGTCCTTCATTATAAAGTCTATTTTATGTTAAACACTCTCCCTCCATAGTCTTCGTCTTGATTTACAATATTTCAGGGATATCTAGTGCTTAGGAAGGGTTCCCCTCTCATTAGATATCCTAAGCACTAGATGTCCCTAAAATATTACCTCAGTTTGTTAGGATATCTAGTTTTGGATTGCTTAATTGGGAGTCCACAATGTCAAACCTTCCTTAAACCCCCATGGTTTCTTGTTGCTTAGTAAACTGTGAATTTTTGGGACCATACCAACTTTGTAAGTCATGGATCATGAAATATATTATTGACTTGGAGGAACATATATGTGGTGTGGACCAAGAAATATGTTGTACACAACCAAAACTTGTACAAATATCTCAGATGAAATTATTTTCCCAATATATAGTGTAAGATTCATTTACACCTTGAGGTCATTTGTCTACCTATTTATATTGCTCGTTTCATGTTTGTTCAGTTAATTGTGATTACTTTTCAATTTCTCTTTGAATATGCTTTCATCCTCTCATTACTTTGCAAGGGAGTTAAGTCTTGGTATAACTTCTTAACTACCCTTCCATGCTTTTGGGTTGCTTACTCTTGTGATCTCCCAACACTTCTCCATGTATCTCTTGCTTTGGGTTTGATTTCTCCTTTGATTGTTATCATTATGTTCTGTGACATCTCCTTCGCTTAGTCCCCTCTAACATCGTGGATGATTCAACCCTATTACTTTAGTCTTCTCTCTCCTTCGTCCTTATGGTAGTATGTTGCCCAAGCCTATTTGTCACACTAGAATGAATATATTCGAAACAAGGCCACTTAACCAATTGTTCGAAAAATAAATACATCTCACAAGAAAGTATTAATAATCAATTTAATAAGCTCATTATTTGAAAATAAAAATCATTCCACTTGATTTGACATCGACATATCCTTTTATAATTGACTTTCACTTTGGACCAATTGCATCACTTTCGCAAATGTGAGAACCAAATTGTTGGTAAATTGGTTGTTATGAATGGTCATCCCTGATAAAATCTTGGTTTCTCCTCAATAAATTGTTTAAAACTCAACAAAAAAAATATTTCCATTAAGTTATCTATATTATCACGATTGAAGCCTTGAGTCGTATGCTAGAATCTAAGTGGTTGGTCAATTCTCTCCCTCGTCTAAGTGTTGCAAGAAATGTTTGGGAAATAAATCACTCTAAGTTTGCTAACGAAACCCTCTTGATTGGAGGAGCCTCCCTAGCGATTGCTTCAAGATTCAAATAGATTATGGATTGGTATCTTCTCATATCTATAGGATTGATAAACAAATTGAAATGTCAATTGATTGGTTGGAACCGTCCAATGGTTACAGTGAAGGAAATTTCTTGCTTGTTGGGATTCCTATGGATTCTCATAGGACCTCCTTCAACTATCTTGGGATTCCAATCTCCTTTAAGCAAGAAGATGGGGAAGACTGGGAGATTGTTCTCCAGAAAATAAGGAAAAGAGTGCATTCCTAGGTAGTAAGATGGCTGAAATTGGTCGGGAGAGTTATCCTCATAAAATATGATCTCTCCTCTCTTATGGTGTACCTGGGAGTTGGTATTTGAGCACCATCATACATAAACCAACAAATAATTAGGCTAATTCTGAAGTTTTTATGGCAAGGGAGCAAGAGTAACGATCACAAATTCCATCTTGTCAACTGGGATCTGGTAAAACAACCAAAGAGCATGGGTGGATTAGAAATCAAGGATCCAGAACTTAAGAATCTAGCCCTAGGGAAAAATTGGTTTGGAGGCTTCTCTTGGACTCCAACAAGTGGTGGAAAAAGGTCTTTACAAGAAAATATTTCCATAAAAAATGACTTATCAGACCAGAAGGAGAATTATGGGAAGGTAAAGGTACAAAAAATCTGGAGATTTTGCAAAGCTTCAGCTTTTCTCACTTTGAATCATCTTGGCTGGCTGCCAGGCAATGGGAAACACATCCACCTTTGGACAGATCACTCTCCCCCATCTGATCTTAAATTCTCAGGTTGGATGGAAAAGCATGGTTTTTCTTTTCTAGCGGATATTTCTTGTTGGGACGATCAAGGTCTATGGTGCGGATGGTTGCCTCTCAACCCACTCACTCACCTGCTGAAGCATTGGCATTCTATGATTAATAGTCTAAAAGGGTTCGCTCCTATCAAAACAAGCAAATTAGACAGTCGTTCTTGGCTCGATGGCAAATCCAAAATATATTCAGTCAAAGATGGTTACGCTCTCTTAATAGAGAATCGTTCCTCCCCCCCTCCATCTAACATTTGGGGAAATATTTGGAACAATGATATGCTCCCTGAATTAATATATTCTGTTGGGAAATGTTTCACGAGAAAATGGTTACGGAAGAAAACTTACGGAAAAGGAACATTAGCGGCCCCTCTCAATGTGTGTTATGTGGTAATTCGGAGGAAACTATAAAGAATCTATTTTGTCAATGCCCCTTTGTTGTGGATACTTGGAAATTTGAATTAGCGCCCCTTGTTCCTATGCCCCCCCCATCGGCGAGGTTGGAACAAGTTTTAATTCAGTGGAAGCATAAATTTCCATGTCCCCCAAACTCTTTTTTAAGGCGATGCTGGATGGAAATTCCCAAATACCTATGTTGGTCGACTTGGCTTTTCCCAAATTAGTCCATATTTCGTGATAAGTGTTATAATCTAGAAACCGCAGCAATCAAAGGAATGATGCTTCTCTTTGAGGTTATATATTCCAGGGGATTTGAAGTCTCAGGTATGAAGGATTTATCTATCAATGAAAAATAGTGGCTTAGAATCTTCTCTTCTATCTCCCAATCACCATTGTCAAAGTCTCATATTGTCCCAGCCTTTTGTATCAGACTAAAAGGGGAATATTTTGTAGAATGTCAAAGAAATATCGGTAAGGTCCAACTGTTTTTTGATGGAGCTTTGAAAGGTAACCTGGGAAGGCTAGAGCGGGCGGGTTGATAGTAAACCTCAAAGAAAAGACAGAATTAAAGTTCACATGGGAACTAGGCAATGCCAAGAACAATCAAGTAGAAGCTCTTTCCCTTTGGCAGGGTTTGAGCAGCAACATCTCTAAGGGTATCAGGAACTTGATAATCATTGGTGATTCTATGACGGTGATCCAAAAATGGTTGAAGCTCACCGATAATGAGAACCTCCTTGAATCAAAATCCTCCCCAATCACTATTAGGATAGATTATCTTTTAAAAATTTTGAAAATGTTAAAATGTTCCATGTGTTATAGGTAAACAACCATGTGGTAGACGTGCAAACCAATGTCAGGGTGGCTTTAGAGCAAGGTTCCTTACGAATTAACCACTCCGTTAGAATATGTCACATCCCATTATTCAATATAAATATTTCAGATCGGTGTAGTACAATTGAGGTATGGGTCTACAACACATCAATCTGATAGTTATTAAACTCAGCTTCTCGATGGCCTTCTACAGTGCATTGGGAGCAGGGGTGGTTGGTAGGAAGTTATGGAATAGGTGTGATAGCCGGAGCTCGAAGGCCATGATCTGTGAAAAGTGGGCGATGTGTCCTCGGTTATTTACCTGGAGATTTAATACAGTTCCATTTGTGGGCTTGGCAGGTACCATCATAATTTGCGCCAGGCTTGTTTCGGTGGTGGAGGAGATGGAGGGTAGCTGTTACGCCATGATGCAGAACCAATTCTCATTAATGAAATATAAGACATGAATGAATGTCGGGATGAACCAGGCTATTATTTATAGTAGCTGGTTGTGTATGTTTAATCATAGGATCTTGTCAGTTCAGGGTAGAATCGCCAAGAAAATGACATCTGCTAGCAATGGAAGTGGTGGCAAAGCTAGGTCGGGTCACAACGAGAATTTAGAGGACATGGTTGATAGCTCCTGCAAACATGTGATAAAGGAAATTGTAAAAGAAATTAATGAGAATATGGCAATTTTATATGTCGAGTTGTCGGGTCTTGGCAAAGACAAGGAATTACTACATAAAACTATGGAGAGTATATGTACATACGTGATGAGTCTGGGTCACAATGTGGATAACGTTGAAGTCAAATTTGAGACTGCCACAGTTAGGGTGTTAAAAGAAGTATTCGGATTTGGGGATGACTCTGTCCCTCATGTTGAAGGTGTTGCAGGCACTGTTGTTCGGGACCTGGAACCTAGGGTTAGCAGTGTTGAAGAACTGGTTACAACTGTGGACAAAGCCTTGTGAGGAATTGAACCTGGTAGCAGCGGGTAGAAGTTTCCTTTTAAGTTATATATGTGTTTTGTCACTCTATAGAATATGGTGGAATTTTTTGGAAGGTCTATAGTATAAGCTATGTTCAAAGCTCATTTGTAAATAATTCTAGTAGTAATAAGATCCTTCTTCAGGTTAAAATGATGAACATTTCTTAGAGCTTTCTCTCCAATATTGCATGGAACTTGGCCCATTTCCAGTTTATCTAATGAAAAAGATACCTTTTCTATTAAAAAAATTATTGCCATTAAGTAAACAGTAGATTTCTTTTGGCACTATATATCTCATTAAAAATGTAAGAATCCCGTGTTATAAAAAATAATTGGTAGAAGTATTGATTATTTTATGGAGATACAATGACATATTTTAAAAATACAAATAAAATAAATTACCACAATAATATAAATTAAGTGATGTTGATAGGCATCAATTTATAGCAAGCATTAAAACATTTATTTCATAATATATCTCATATTCTCAATTTTAAAAAAATCATAAATTTATTTTAAATTATTATTATTATTATTATTTATAAAAGAACTAGTATATGAGTTAACATGTATACATTTGAAAATGTGTAACAGAAAACATAAGTAAAAAATATATGCAATAAAGTTAATGTCAATATAAACATAGAAGGAAAAAAATCTAACATAACTCTTCTCTCCTCTCTCTCTCATCTCTCTCTCTCTCCTATATATTATATATAATATATATATCCCTTTAATCAATGACTATTATTTAAAAAATGAGTGTTAAGATCTTGATAGTTAGATTCATATTGGTCAATTGGGTTTTCTTCTCGAGAATTTTATTTTAAGTTTACTATTAATATAAAATAATTAAAAAAACATTGTACATTTAAAAAAACATGTATGAGGAAAAGTATAGTAAAGTAATAATAAGCAAATAAGAGTTCAATGCCATAAATAAAAATGCGATGGAAATAGAATCTAACATGATAATTTTTTTAATCAAATTTAAAAATAAAAAAGACATAACTATCTTTAACATAAATCTCAACCCTTTATCTTGATTAATACTAAAAAATTGAGTGTGCTAATTTTTTGAGTTAGAATCCATGTTGTCAATCTACTTTTTCTTCTAGACAAACTTGGCCATGTTGTCAATCTGTTTTTCCTTTTGGAGAAAAAGTCAGTGGTTTCATTCAAGATACACAATTTTTCCAAAAGAAAAAAAAAACTGACGACATACTATAAAAAATAAGTTGTAATGGTTAAATTATTATCATCAACTTAATATTTATTAACAATTAAATTATTGAATGCTTTCTTCTCGCACATAATTAAATTAAAAACTAAATGCTTTCTTTCGACATAAACATACTTTTTACTTCTTCTTTTTTTCTTTAATAGGGGGAAAAACTATCATAACTCACTTGTCAAACAAAAAATGGGGACAATCATCACTATCTCTATCCGTGAATGCAAGCTGACTCATCATTTTTATTCAAGGAAAACCACGCCACTTAGAATTGCCCCATTAATGGTTTGTAAGGGGGCAAACTTTCACTCTTGCCCGCTTCTAGGCCTTAGGTTGTTAACTTGTTTTCTTACATTCGAGAGAGACGAGCTCTTAGCCAAACACAAGCAATTTTAGGGCCTACTCTAAGTTCAACATAAACACACATATCCATGTAATTAAAAGAAAATAAAAACAAATAAAATACAATAAAACAAGATATCGTTGAGATACACCATTGAAAACACCTCTATGTTTCATGACATAATTGTAAAATGCAAAATAAAAAGGTTTTTGACCATATATTTCCATTGAAGCCCCATGGAGCATGGGAGACTGAATGTGAGAATATGTATTAGTCATTAGCAACCCAAACACTTACAATAAATAGGTTCAATGATAGAGCCTCAATTTGGAATGTAAATGAATGGCATGGAGGCTTACATTCTCAAAATTTTAAAAAACCATAATTTAATTTTATTATTATTATTATTTAATGGAACAGATACTCTGTATCCAAAATATGGGTTACACAACAATAACCAATTTTACATCACTATAACAAAACTGGCTTTAGTCTATGCAACTGCTTCCATATCCCAATACAACCATAACTCTATTTGCTTCCCCCTACGAGCCTTATAAACTATAACAAAACATTGATATCTTCCATATACCCGAAAGAACGGACCTAAGATCAACACATAACAAGAGTACATAAAAAAAACATTAGCCAAGGTTTGACTTCCCTGCGTCTCGCTGACTTCTTTTCCTCGGTTGCTCGGTCCAACTCCTGTAGTGCCTTCTCCCTTGTCATTCTGCAATTGAGCAATAACCATCTCAAGTATCCCTGCTATGATATCCTTCACCTCTACAAATATACTATCACTGATCAAATTCGAGTTGGAAGTGAGCTGATCAATTTCCATCTTGAATATCTTTCATTCTAGGGATGCCTTGACAGTCTCAAATTTAGCATTAATACGCTTAGCGTTGGAAGAACGAACTTTCTGAAACATATCTACCCAACGTGTAATGAGGTCTAGCCTTCCAATTAGAAATTTAAACAAGAATTTAGCGACCCTTTTCCAACGAGCCAAATCATCCTCAGAGGATTTCCTTTCTTGGCCTTCATGTGAAGCCATACCAGAAGCTCTCCAAACCATGAGATCATCAAACTTGCTCTCCAATATTGAAACAAAAGATGAGTCAAAGGTGGGTTGTGAATCCTTAAAAAGGTAGTTTTTCTACTCTATGCATTTGCCTATTTCTCATGCCATTATCAAATGTAACAAAATTGGCTTCAGTCTATGCAGCTGCTTCCATATCCCAATACAACCATAAGTCTATTTGCTTCCCCCTACGAGCCTCATAAACTATAACAAAACATTGATATCTTCCATATACCCGAAAGAACGGACCTAAGATCAACACTATACAAGAATACATAAAAAAAAAAAAAAAACATTAGCCAAGGTTTGACTTCCCCGCATCTCACTGACTTCTTTTCCTCGGTTGCTCAGTCCAACTCCTGCAGTGCCTTCTCCCTTGTCATTCTACAATTGAGCAAAAACCATCTCAAGTATCCTTGCTATGATATCCTTCACCTCTACAAATATACTATCACTGATCAAATTCGAGTTGGAAGTGAGCTAATCAGTTTCCATCTTGAATATCTTTCATTCTAGGGATGTCTTGACAGTCTCAAATTTAGCATTACTACGCTTAGCGTTGGAAGAACGAACTTTCTGAAACATATCTACCCAACGTGTAATGAGGTCTATCCTTCCAATTAGAAATTTAAACAAGAATTCAACGACCCTTTTCCAACAAGCCAAATCACCCTCAGAGGATTTCCTTTCTTGGCCTTCATGCGAAGCCATACCAGAAGCTCTCCAAACTGTGCAATTATCAAACCTGCACTCCAATATTGAAACAAAAGATGATTCAGAGGTGGGTTGCGAATCCTTAAATAGGTAGTTTTTCTACTTTGTGCATTTGCCTATTGCTCATGCCATTATCGCATTTAGATCCTCAACCTTCATACCCATTAAATATACATCCCGTATAACGGATCTGCCAACCCAACCCTACAACCAGTTCACTGAGGCATGAGATGAATCCTTGACCCATCCCCTCGCCATTAATTCTCCAGTGTGATATTCAAATATCCCAAATCAATGAAATGATGGATCCTCTACGGCTACCTTGAGCTAAGTTAATACCCTCCTCATGTCTTGCAACTTGTTTCCTTGGAATTCAGGAGAGACGCCAAGCGTTGATTGTGCTTTGACCTTCCCCCACCTGTCTTGCTTGCCCAAAACACCTCCATGCATCATCCTTATGTTAGCACCATCACTGATGGTCTTTAATACTGACCCAACCAACATTATGTTATGGAATGGGAAGATGGCCCAAATATTTTCCATCAATCTCGCATTTACCTACCCCCAGAAGTGCTCCACGGTTCACCATCTCATCGACGTCCCTATTGAGGTGGCGTAGAAGATGAAAGAGAGAGTGATTCGAATTTTTTCAAAATATAGCCTATTCTTTTAATAAGAGAGGACTTGTAGGCATCATATTGATGATTTGGAGATGTGAACATGTTAATAACCATTAGTGAATCCCCTACTACATTTATTTTCTTTATTCCGAGAGTTAGAGCAAGATCTAATCCTTTCCACAAAGCAAGCAACTTTATCTTATTATTGGTGGCCACTCCAAAACCCCACGCAAATTTTATCTCGTTTCATTCGTCAGGGCAAATTATCACCCTTCTCGCTCGTGCCGCCCTTTTTATATAATAATAATAATTATTAATTATAAAAATAATATATATATATATATCTATGAAAAAAATATAGCGATTAAACATAGTAAAGTAATAATAAAAAATAAAACTTCAATACCATAAATAAAAATATAACGGAAATTGAATCTAATATGACATTTTTTTAATTAAAGTAAGAAATAAAGAAATATAATTATCTTTATGATAAATCTCAATTTTTTATCTTTAATTACTATTTAAAATATTATGTAGAAGTTAAGTTCTTATCATCAACTTAATATTGATAGATAATTAAATTAAAATTATAAATGCTCTATTTCACCATAGACATATTTATTGCATTTATCCATATAATTCAAAGAGAAAATATCTTATCATGATCCTTTACCATTTTATTTCAACAATTTATTTCATAGCGTTGTTGTTATTCTACTTCCATAGTAAATATGCTTACTTATATCTTACGGTTCATAGTCTTGTTGCTATATAGTTTGCTTATATTGTAGCTAGATTTACTTACATCTAATTTCATAGTTTAGATAATAAAAAAATGATTTCCTTGTAGTCAGAATTGTTTTTCTCCCATCCCAACATTATTTTCTTGGCATGTATTATTTCCTTCTCACTCTTCTTTTCTTTTTGTATCCCACTTGCTCGATATCATATTGCATATGAGGAATCCTTGTGGCTTTCCTTTTCACCAATTACAAGGTATGTGGATTTGCATAAAAGTGTCAAGTTTGAAACATAAATAAAGTGGAGAATTCCTTCAAGATGATGAGACATACAATCGTGCTAAACGTGCCAATATGTTAATTTTTCTTAGGGCTATATTTTTCTTTGCTTCGATAATTGAATTTCATCATTTACATATAGAATTCACCCCATAGCATCATAACATTATTCATATTTACAATATTATTCAGCAACATATGCAATTATGTAGAAAGAACAACATCATTATCAATGAAGTGAAACATAAAGGAACAATAGAGGAAAAGAATTCACACATAGAGACACCAGGATTGGTCAGAGACCTACGGGGAAAACCCTTCCAATTTCTTCTTCTTACTAGATTTCCATTGAATGACTCAGCAAAAGAGAGTATAATAATCCATATCTTTAATCATACTCCTATCCAGCAAAATCAACTAAACAATAGCCTTGAGATAAACTAAAAAATTCCAATGATCAAAACCATGATTCAGAAGCATGCGATCAAATGTCACTTTCTACGGTCAACCACCAAACCCTATAGTCAATGAGCAAAATCTTTGTTCAAATGATAAAACCAAACCCTAGGTCCCAACCATATGTAGAGAGATGAGCATGTGGCTAAAACACTCCTACCTCACGCATAAGCTTGTGTGCCTGTGGTTGTGACCGAAAACTGCCTATGTCATTCCTGCAGTCATAAACCAAAACCCTAGCACATGTGTGAGCTTCAGACCCTGCAATCTCAAACATGTGCGAACGGACTTCCACGAACCATCTCAAACCTATGTGAGCCAAACCAAAGAAGGAAGAATAAAAGAATGCTTCATGAATATATCCAAATGAGGGTCACTTGACTTGAATTTATAGCCATCCATTGGTGTCCAATTTATCTTTTGGGCTAACTTGATCAAATATGCACATGTGTGGCTTAATTCAAAAGTACAGTTTCCCTTGTCCAAATTGAGCACTTCAATAGTCAAAATTGGTCCTCTCGAAAAGAGGAATCTAGTCCCATGATTTGAATTTGTCACTGAGCAACCAAATTAACATTCCCTCTCATCTAGGGAGAAATTTCAATTGCAACATGTAATTATCTCAAAAATCTTGTCATCAAATCATATCCCATCTCATGTATCCTATCATCAAATATCATGACTGCTCATCTCAGTTCATCTCTACTTATTCCTACTTATATCTTGGTTGTCTTTGTTCATATGTATAACTTTCTCGAATCTAAAAGAAGAAGAATTTGATATCAAAGGGGAGTTTAACCTACCACCCTCAATCCATTGGGGAGCCACTGTTATCACCCAGAATCATGACTAGCAGGGATCCCAATGCTGCTACCCAGGAAATGTCAGCAAAGAGCCAATTCTACGAACCACATCAACATCAGAGATCACATCTCAACCTGGAACCACATCAAGGAGCACATCTCAACCTGAAACCACATTGGGGAGCACATTTCAACCCATAATTTCATGGGGGAGTAAAAACATCTTCCACCCCTTATCAAGCAACAAGAGTTAACGTATAGGGGAGAACATCTCAACCCATCCTATTTCCCACTAATATTCCCAAAAATTTCCCTAAAGAGTCATGTGGCAGAACATATGCACCATAACCATCTTGGATTGTACACCCCAAGTACACTCTCAACCCATTGGCCACATGGGGAGCGGTATTCCCAACAAGCCTAGCTTATGGGTATGATGCAAACTAGGGTATACTCTATAGAGATCAATATCGAGGAGATAACATCTCTAAACCTATGGGTGACAAATATGGGAGCAACATCTACGACCCTGTTGTCCATATGTAACACCCTCATCTCACATCTACCGAAGTAACCAAGCAACCGAGGTAAATATGCAATGTGAGGCGACAATAATGGGATTCAACCTCCTAGGTAACCTTAAGGAAGTGGAATCGGTGGAAGAACACCATACAAGCCTTCCACATAAATAATAGAACTCCCAGGAGCCATCCCAACAACTCATGTAGCCAACCCCTGAGACCCATTGAAGTTTTAGATAATTAAACCCCCAAACGCTCCCTTGATATGGACAAGCATGCGTCCAGGAGGCTCCAACCACTCTCACAGCATGGGTATGCATGCATCAAGGGAATTTTCTCCTTAGACTTGTGCTTACGTCTCCAGGATTTGTGCTACTTTTTCAAGCCTAGAGACAAGGTCACTGCCCAGAAGTCAATGACACTTTCGGAATTGAAAGGTAACAACAAAATAATGATATCGATGCAATTTCTTGAACAAGGACTCACTGGACCCCTACTAGCCATGACAGGAATTTGGTCAAACATGTCACAAATATGTAATCTACAATTTTAAATAACAGATCTGAGCATAGGGATCTCATACTTATCTGAGAATCTCTAAGAAGCATTGTTCCCTCATATCATTAGTCACATTATCATCTATTAGGTCATAGATACATGTTCATTCATTTACAAATCAAATCATGAGGAGAGACATACATCATCATTGTCATAATAAATGCTTATAACCAACATAATAACAATAGAAATATCAAGGATACATCAGCCATAGAATCCACATATAAACTAGTACAATTACACATAAGATACCAAGGAAAGAATCTCTTATTAATGAATGCAAAAGCCAACCTGGGATGGGACTACCACAATCCACCCGGCCATAGAATGATTGAGCTAATTATCTCTTTAGCCATTCATTCCCGTGCCATATTCCAAGCATGAATGTGGGAATCAAACCAAAAGAACCAAATAGGGTATCCCGAGGCTAAACCACCTCACCCTCATCAATAGAAACCAGGCTTTACCGTAATCCATCCTGAATCACTAGGCCAAATAATAAACATGTATTAATAGGCTTTACCATGATCTCCACCAGATCACTAGGCCAAAATAAGCATGGATGCCACCAGATCTATCCAACTACACCATGAGGAGCTTTCCTATCTCATAGTCTTTGAGGCTTTACCGCAATCCACACCAAATCTATAGGCCCTAAACTGAGACCCACTCTCTAGGATTTACCACATATCCCATCCTAGGATTACTAGGCCTGATGACGAGCACCCACCTCTAGGATTTACCGTATATCCTGCCATTCACGAGCTGAGGATTCCTAGGCCCACCAAGGCAACACAAAATCCAGATTTACCGCAGCCCGTAGTCTAGTTCAGGCGTTGTTTAGTCAATTTAGTGTGTCCTAAATTGCTACATTAATTATCAATATGGGATTCGTAAGCTGACGAAGTGTGGCGCACTATATGTGCAAGATAACCTATTTCTTACTTTTGTCATTTTTTATTTTTATGTTGTTTTTTGGGGGTTTTTATCTTTGTTTATGGAATTCCTATTCCTAATTTTCTAGAAGGCAAGTATGGTTATAGGTTTTAAGGCAATTATGTCCTCTATAAGGGTTCCCAAAACTTAACACTTCAGAAGGTCTTAGAACATATTAGTGATGAAAATAGTACTTGAATCAAGAATGAAAATATGTTGCTATTTAAAACAAGTAATTAATAAACTACTGATCATGAAACTATCATCTATGTTGCTGTCTAAATACAGAAAATTGATTTAAGCTACTGCACTCAAGGAAATCAAAGATTGCAAAGAAAGTAAAACTAAAATCAAATTACATCATTCATAGTCTGATTTCTCGCCAATTAGTCTAGCTATGGCTTTCGGAGATAATCGTTAATGACATGAGCAATCCAATATCTAATTGCAGAAAAGTAAACTAAAATCAAATCACAACATTCATATTTCGATCCCTCGCCAGTTAGTCTAGCTATGGCTTTGGAGGTAACCGTCAATGAAATGAGCAATCCAATATCTAATTGCAGAAAAGTAAACTAAAATCAAATCACAACATTCATATTTCGATCCCTCGCCAGTTATTCTAGCTATGGCTTTCGGAGGTAACCGTCAATGAAATGAGCAATTCAATATCTAATTGCAGAAAAGTAAACTAAAATCAAATCACAACATTCACATTTCGATCCCTCGCCAGTTAGTCTAGCTATGGATTTCAGAGATAACCGTCAATGAAATGAGCAATCCAATATCTAATTGCAGAAAAGTAAACTAAAATCAAATCACAACATTCATATTTCGATCCCTCGCCAGTTAGTCTAGCTATGGCTTTCGGAGGTAACCGTCAATGACATAAGTGAGTTGATTTCTAAACTAACTTAACAAAGCAAATGAACAAGACTGGAATTAACAAAACAGAACTGGAATTAAAAGAAACTAAGAAAAGCAAAGTCAGCAGAGGATCAATTCCATATCACTAGTTATTGTGAAAATTATATACAGATGCCCGGGCTGCCTACTCTATCCTGAAACATGCACACACTGATCAGCGTTATACAAAGCTTGTGAAGTCATGGACAAAAGTGAAATGTTAGGAATATATACATAAGTGAATAACTATAAAACATGTGCAGTGAAAATAAGGAAATGATACATAAAGACTATACAGCAACAATGGAAACGAAACCTCAGTGTGCAGGGGCCCTCTGCACAACCTCGGCCAATAGGCTATCAATCCAAAATTACGTTCACGCAAGCATGTAGAACAGAGTCTTCTTGTATATCTCAAAACACAATTACAGCAATAAAACTAGCGTCACGGCACAGTGAATTCTTAACAGCAAAATTACATTCAAAAAGACTAACTACTATGCGTATAGAAACGCATTATTTATAACAAAGCTTACATAACTGTTTTCCTAAAAAACTACGTGAACAGAGACACGTAAAAGACAACGTCCATGTATTTAGCATAATGGTTGTTGTGATGATTAAATCTATCAAGGGTGGCTATTGGATTTGCCTTGTGGAGCAGTCCACAGGTGTCGATATGTCCCCAGAGATCTAGGAACGGCCACGAAAGTCTTCATGTGTTTGAAAATGGAGTCATGTTGCCATAGGACTCCTATGTTTTACCACCGCTTGACCACCTTTGACCATGGCCTACTTTGATGAATCCAGCTGGACCAATAGGACCTGATGCATGTCCAGGTCATTTCCAACTTGCGCATGTGGCTTGCTTTGCCTGGTGACACCTACAACCTGGATTTTAACAAAAACGGCTACAAAAATTTGAACCAGCTGCGAAAAGTGGTTGCATTCCGCAGCTCATAATCAAAAATCTAATTCAAAAAGCAAACACAAGGACATAGTTAAAAAACCACTTTAAATGCTCTTTTATGACTAATATGCAATGATGTTGATAGCTTAGGAGGTCCAGGTGAATGGAAAGAGTCTAGGAAAATGTGTAGGAAAGATGCAAGTTCAGGGCTCAACAGGCGTTACTAGGCCATGTGTTCTATTATTCATAAATCCACCTCACTCCACTTTGAAATCATTCGAAAACCCATATCAACTAAAATATGAGAACCCCATCACACCATGGTTATCTGGAAACAGAAAGGCTAGGCTAAAAACACTATCACACCTGGCAGAACCCATGCGATAACAACAAAGAACCACATGAAATACAACACATGCCAAATATAGCAAGGAAAACACACATGCAAATTGATACCTATAAGAATCATGTTGTAGTTGCTTGATCTTGCTCTTCCTTGCTTGCTCCTTCCTTCCTCTTGCCTCCTTTGCCTTTCTTGATCCAATGTTAAAGTGCTCCAAGAAAACTCTAACTGTCCAAGAGTGAGAGAGAGAGAATAATGAGAGAGCTCCAAAACTAAACTGACAAAAGGCACCAACTGATCCTCATAAGTTTTTTTTATCAATTAGGCCTCTGTTTTCTTCATTTTCCATTATTTTCCTTCATTTTGCTCCTCACATGCGACTTGTGACCTTTCACCTTCCTTTTCTCCTAATTTCCTTTATTTTCATAAATAAATGTGCCAAAAATGCCATTTTGCCTTTCCAAAGCCTTAGCCATTGCCTCTGCTAATTTCCTTAGCCATAATAAACTAAATTAGCACCCACACTAGGACGTCTTACCCAACATTCAGCTTGGGATAAGTGTCCCATCAACTGTGGTTATTATTTTTTCCTTTATTAACTTTTATTACAAGGGAATTTTCACCAGGGTTGTTACAAAACCCTCCCCCTTGGGTGACACCGTCCTCGGTCTTCAACCACACCTATACCTTAGCAAAATCGTTGAAAAGACAATATACTTCCCATGGAACTTTATAACGTAGCTCGATGCAATATTTAAAATGATCACCCTGCGGAAAAGAAAACCAACACGAGAATATAACAACATAATAATATGACACACATACCGCTTATTGGATCTTTATAACATAGCTCATGGTGGTATTTACATCCACATACATATGTACATATACGAAGCATCACCAAAACATGTGCCAAAACATATACCAAAACATCTTCTCAACCAGTGAATAAGGAAGGATACACAGCCTGCATATGAGCCACCATCTCCCATGTAGCTTCATCGGGCCCAAATTGCTTCCACTGCACTTTAACCGGCTCGATTGCTTGGTTCTAAAGCATGAGCACCTTTCTCTGCAATATACACTGAGGTTCTAGCTGGAATTCTCCATTTGGCTCCACCTACAATACAGACCAGTCAATCACATGATCAACATCTTTAACATACTTCTTAAGCAATGAAACATGGAAAACATCATGGACTTTCACTATTGGAGGCAATGCAAGTCGATAGGGTACTGGCCCAATCCTCTCAATAATCTTGAAAGGTACACAAAACCAGGGTGTCTACTTGGCAGATAGTCCAATATGCAAGGAGCTCTTCTTCGATTTGATGCGTAAGTACACTTGTTCCCCAACCTGGAACACCTTGAACAACCTATTTCGATCTACATATCTCTTCTGCCTATCTTGTGTTGTTTTCAAATTCTTCATTACTTGCATCTCCTGCTTCATTTCCACCAACATGTCTAGTCCAATGAACACCCTGATAACCAAATCACTCCAGCTGATGGGAGTATTGCAACAACGCCCATACATTGCCTCAAACGAACTCATGTTCAAAGATTCCTTATACCCATTGCTGTAAGTGAACTCTACCAGTGGAAGATACTCTTCCCACTTTCATTGTTGATGCATCACGTACATCCTCAACATCTCCTCCAATATCTTGTTGACCCTCTTGGTCTGTCCATCTATCTATGGATAATAATTTGTACTGAAGGCCAACTCTGTGCCCAGACCTACAAACAATTCTTTCCAAAACATGGAAGTGAACTTTGCATCCTTATCTGACACAATCTTCTTTGGAACACCATGCAATCTGAGCACATCTCTAATTAACACCCATGCTACATCACATGTTGGGAATGTAGACTTCACTGGAATGAAGTGTGATACCTTTTTCAACCTGTCCACCACTACCATGATGGAATAATGTTGTCTCATTGTTCTTGGCAAACCTGTGATAATCTCCATGGAAATGACCTTCCATTTCCATTCCTGGAACCAAAATTTGTTGTACCAATCCACATGGGTGCTTACACTCTACCTTTACCTACCGACAATCCAAACATCTAGCCACAAACTCTGCTACATCCTTCTTCAGATTCAACCAATAATAAAACATCTTAACTACAGTCAGTGTCTTTTGATGACTTGGGTGACCTGAATATGGTTTTGCATGAAACTCCCTCAAGATCAACTTCTTGACCTCACTAATGTCTATCACATATATCCTATCTCTAAACCTAACTAGTCCATCTGCTATGAGACAATATTCCACATCCTGTGCACCTGCACCTGTACCACTACTTGTACTTGTAGCTAAACCTGTACTCTGCTGAAAATTTTGCACAATCTCCATATTCCTGTCATGCTACTAACCTACCTGCAAGATTCTATCCTGTAGATATGTCCCATAGGAACTCATGGCTGCTATATAATTTACTCGTATCCGCTTGCTAAGAGCATCTGCGACCATGTTCTTCTTTCCTTTGAGATATCTGATCTCAAAATCAAACTCACTGATCGTGGCCAACCATCTAGCTTGTCTGGCATTCAGATTCAACTGGTCAAATAGATACCTCAATCCACTTTGGTCACTCATCAATACAAACCTCCTACCAAGAAGATAGTGCCTCCACATATTCAATGCATGTATGATCGTTGCTAGCTCAAGATCATGCGTCAGGTAGTTCTTCTCGTGCTCATTCAATTTTCGTGACTCATAGTACACTACCTGTCCTTCCTACATAAGGACTCCACCAAGTCCTCTCTTGCAAGCATTTGTACATACTAAAAATTCTTTGTCTGGATCTGTGATCTTTAACACTGGAGCATGTGTCAACAACTACTTAGGCTGCTCAAAACTGGCCTCACACTCCTCTGTCTATTCAAATTTTTTACCTTTCTTCTGCAACGATGTAATAGGATAAGCAATCTATGAGAATTTCCTGATGAACCTCCTGTAGTAACCTGCTAAACCCATGAAATATCTCACCTCATCTACATTCCTAGGAGCTACCCACACCATGACAGCTCTGACCTTTTCTAGATCCACTACTATGCCCTCCTTGGAGGCAACATGTCCCAAGTAATGTACCTCAATCTGAAAGAAACTGCACTTGCTGAGCTTAGCATACAACTGATGCTCTCTCAACAACCTCAACATTATTGCCAAATGCTCGGCATGCTCTTCCTCATTTTTAGAATATACGAATATGTCATCAACGAACACAATAAAAAACTCATCCAAATAGGGATGCAAGACACTATTCATCAAACACATAAATGTAGTTGGAGCATTAGTCAAACCGAATGGAACCACAACAAATTCATAATGCCCATACCTGATCTGGAAAGTTGTCTTATGAATGTCCTACTTTTTTATGCGTACCTGATGGTATCCTGACCTAAAATCAATCTTTGATGACACTACTTCTCCATTCAGCTGATCAAACAAGTCATCAATCCTCGAAAATGGATACCTATTCTTGATGGTCACTTTGTTCAACTGCCTTTAGTCAATACATAGTATGAGAGTACCATCCTTCTTTACAAACAATATCGGTGTGCCCCAAGGTGATACCTTTGGTCTAATGTATCCTTGTTAAGCATCTCATTCAGCTACAACTTTAACTCTACCAACTCAGATGTGCTCATCTTGTAAGGTGCTCTTGATGTTGGAGTTTCCCCTGATAGCAACTCAATAGAAAAGTCTACTTCATTGTGAGGTGGAAACTTTGAAATATATCTAGGAAACACATCCTAAAACTGCAGTAGAAATGGGTACCTACTCAAAACATCTGCATTCTCAACTTTCTTACCTTTATCACTAGAAATATGCAATCAAATAACACACACCCTTTTCTATGACTACGCTTTGCCCACATAGTTTTCACCATCCTAACTAATGTGGCTTTCTTCTTTCCATAAGACTCTTGGTTCCCCATTGTCATCCAAGCACTCAATGGATTTGTCATAACAATCCACCTTGGTCCTATGAAGGTACAACCAATCCATGCCCAACAACATTCTGTATGATCCCAAAGGTAATACATTCAAATGTGTTGTGGTATGTAACAACACCAGTGAAAATTCCATGTAATAAAAGTAAAAGAAAAAATAAGACCACGGTTAACGGAAACTTATTCCAAGATAAATGTTGGGCAAAGGTATCCTAGTGGGAATAACTATATGTGTTTATGGCTAAAGGAAATTGGCAAAGGAATTAAAAAGGAAAAGGCATTTTTGGCACATTTATTTACGAAAATAAAGGAAATTAGCAGAAAAGGGAGGTGAAAGGTCAAAAGTTGCATGTGAGGAGGAAAATGAAGGAAAATAATGGAAAATGAAGAAAACATAGACCTCATTGATAAAAAGTCTTATAAGGATCAGTTGGGAGGCTTGGTCAGTGTAGGCTTGGTTAGTGTAAGCTTGGTCAGTTCAGTTTTGGAGCTCTCTCATTGTTCTTTCTCTCTCTCTCACTCTTGGACACTTAGAGTTTTCTTGGAGCACTATAGCTTTGGAGCAAGGAAGGAAAAGTAAGCAAAAGGAAAGGAAGTAAAGCAAGTATCAAGCAAGGAAGAGCGGGATAAAGTAGCTTCATCAGGAATATTTATAGGTAACATATTACATGTGTGATTTCCTAGCTGGTTTTGACATGCATGTTCGTGTATGGTGCTTTTGTTGTCAATGACATGGTTTTTCCAGGTTATGATCATGGTTTTTAGCTTAGCCTTGCCTTTTTTCAGATGTCATAGTGTGTTGGGATTTTGATCTCGATTTTGAGCTTTGGAATTACTAAATGGATTTCAAAATCTCAGGAGGAGGTGGTCTCAAGGTTCATTCCCAAAGGCCTAGGAATCCCTTCACTGATTTTGGCGGGATACACGGTAAAGCCTAAGGGAGGTGTCTCGGTTTAGGGTCTAGTGATATGGGATTGGATTGCGGTAAAGCCTGAGAGACAAGGAGACGAAAAATTCCTCAAGGATAGCAATGGATTCTAGATGGAATTTTGAGTTTGGTTCGGTTTTGTGATCAAAGCACCGATTTTGGTGTGATCACAGTTTGGTGAGGGTGGATGTGGTTTAGCCTTTGGATTCCCTTGATTGTTTTGGATTGGTTTATCTATGAGATCCCACATTCATGCTTGGAATATGGCACAGGGGTGATTGGATGAAATAAATATTTGGTTCAATCATGTCTACGGCTGGGTGGTAAATGGAAGTCACGAACCTGGTCAAATTTGCCTATGTTTGATAAAATCTAAGTTCTCTTGCTTTTGTACTAATGTATATGTGGATTTAATAGTTGTTATCTCCCTATTATTTTCATAGCTTTATGCTAGTTATAATCATTGTTAATTGACTAGTTCATGTCATGGCTATTTCATGTATTTACTTGTAATTGTTAAAATGATGGATGCAAGGCCTAATTGATGTCATAATTGTTCAAAGGAAAAGGTGGTGATCCTTCATGTCATGTATCATAATATTTTTCAATCATTCTTGATATGTCTTGTATCCTAGACCTATGGATTTCATTAATGCCAAGTGTTTGACAAAATGTCAGTCTCGAGTGGGGATGGTTAGGCCTAGTACTCGAGTTAGTTTTTGGTTTATTAGTCTTGTAATCATGTGTTTAATGGATTCCAAAAGTTACAACAAGTTCTGGGCAGTGGACGGAGTTATGGGCTTGAAAAGTTCCTTAATTCCCACAGACGTTAGCACAGGTCTACTAGAAATAGTCCCTAGACGCAAGCATGTAGGCTTATGGGAGCATCCAAAGCTCCTTGGACGTTGGCATGCCCATAGCTTGGGAGAATCTAGAGGTTTAATATCTTAAAAACTCAGTGGGACTTAGGGGCATGAATATACCTATGTGGTTGGGATGACTCCTGAGAGTGTTGTTGCTGATGTGGAAGGTATGTTTGATGTGTTTATGGTGATTTCACTTCCTTAAGGACACCTAGGAGGTTGAATAATATCATAGTAGCCTCTAGCCATATGCTTACCCTGGTTGGCTGATTACTTGGGTAGATATGGGAGGAGGGTGTTACAGAGTGGTATCAGAGTGGGTTGCACTCTCTTTGGGTCATATCTGATACCACTGAGTGGTATTGGAGCATGGTTCACCCTTGAGACTGGATGGGCGGCGTGTTGTTCCTTCATTCA
The DNA here is from genome assembly GCA_000404065.3 of Pinus taeda. NCBI lineage: Eukaryota > Viridiplantae > Streptophyta > Pinopsida > Pinales > Pinaceae > Pinus > Pinus taeda. Next base: position 271,761 of record APFE030658682.1, read on the forward strand.
TGTTGGTTACATATGTGTTCCTTATGCTTGTAGTCCATGTGTTTGTTGCATTTGCATGGTGTTGATCATGGTTGTAGTGATGTTGCCATGTGAAGATTGATGGCGTTGTTGTGGGATATGTCATCATGAGTGTATGGTTGTATATGATTTTGATATGCATGTCAATGTTTATATGTTGTTATGCATGCATTGTCATGGCTATGGTTATGCATGTATGGTAGGTTAGACATGCATTGTGAGGTCATTCTATGCCATTAGGTAATCATGATGATATTAATATGTTATGATGCTAATTTGTTGACTGAGATAGAGAAGGAGATGCAGATCATCAAAGTGAAGTTGTAGCTTTGGACCTCGAGGCAAGAGCATGTCGTCATACAGGTTTGCATGTTGGGAATATAGGTATGTTAGTTAATGGATTGTTATATGCATTAGGGTTATATGCGTTAGGTTTATGTGCATGTCTATTGATGATATGGTTACATACATGATAGATTCTAGTTTATTAGAGTAGTCATATGCACATGTGGCAGATAATCATGTGTGGTAGTAACTTGTGGTTATATGCATTGCTCTTGTTACTATATGTTAGATAACTTGATGATTATGTTGTATGTTGTTGATGAGTATGTTATAGGTTAACTTGTTGTTTTTATATGACACTTAGCTTGATGATTAGGTTATATGTTGTTAATGAGCATGATATATAACTTCTTGTGGTTTATGCTAGTAACTTGATGATTAGGGTTAATACATTAAGATATTTATGTTATATGTATCATGCTAAATTGGATTGGCCTGTGTAGATGGTTAGGGTTATGACATTCAGGTATGAGTCAACTTATTTGTGGAATTTTGTTGTACTAATCTAGATTGATCGTACATATGTGATTGTTATGCATAGATAACAAACGTTTATAAGTTTATGATGTGAACATGCTAGCTAGGGACTATTTATTTTTGAGTTGATGTGTTGTGAAGTAATATCATGTTAACTAGATTAATTGTGCAGACAAGATAGCCTCCCTTGAGATACATTAAAGCATGAGCTGGCTTATGTCATCTACTTTGTCCTCGAATGTTTGATTATGTCGTTTAATTGGTGTTTGAGTGTTGGTGTCTATTATGTCGCCTATCTGTTGTCTGAATGCTTGATTACTTGCATGACATCAGTATGTGTCTGTAAGATTCCCTGAATGAACGATCTTGTTTTAAGATGTTTGTACTAACACATGTGTTGAGACAATTGATATGTACTTGAGGGTAGTAGGTGAGAGTTGTAGAATTATGTCTATTGACTATGAGTTGACTATGGATTATGACACGATTGTTAGTCTTGGTAAAGGTTGATTTCAAATTGATAGATATGATTGTCTTGATATTTGGAACATGTGGCTGGCATGTGTAAACATTTGCAGGAAACCTGCTTGGTATTAGCGTGACAAGGTAACAATTTATTTGTTTATATAATTAACAGTTGGGTGATGTGACAGTACATAGTAAGCCTCGATTGCAACAAGGTAAAAAGGTAAAAGAAAGGAATTGGGCATGAATTCCTTTGGCTATATATGGAAACCCTAATTCCAAATGAAAGAGTGCTTTGCATACATGAAGTCTTCCTAATATTTATTTTGCCTGACATTATGTGGATATGTGCTATAGTTATGAACATGTATTTGACAGGTACATCAACTAGTTGTTATTTATAGCTAGATCCATAAAAGGATTGGAGTCCCTTGAGAGATGGTTGGGATGTGTCCAGTTGCAAGCAACATGCTGAACATAGAAAGGTAAGGTAAATGGTGTATTGTTCAAAGGATTGGAGTCCCTTGAGAGATGGTTGGGATGTTTCCAGTTGCAAGCAACATGCTTAACATAGAAAGGTAAGGTAACTGGTGTATTGTTATGTTTAATTATGCATTGACTGTTATGTGTTTATGGAAGTATGATGCAAGGGATTGCATGGCAAGAGAGTGCCATGAAATTCATAAGAAGCCTCAGGTTGAGATTTCCTTTGGAAGCACTCAAAACCATGGGGATTGATTCAGGGTGTCTGTTGTTAGTCTTGTGCTTTTGGTCTTTTGTGATTTGTTGCATTTGATTGCAACTTGTTTATGTCTGGTGCATAGCTATGTCACTTTGGTTGTAGTGTTGTATCATTATTAGTTGTTCGTGGTTTTTCTTGCTTGTTTCTTGTTCTTGTCTTTTATGTTTGAGAGCCTTGTGAATTGGTTGGTAAAGAGAAAAGTTAATGGAGCTCAAGGAGAGTTGAATGAAACCTAGCAGGTAATGTAAGACCCAAATGAAGCTCGGTGCATGGGTAAGGGAAGTTGAAGGTAAGAATATGACAATTGATTGGATTGTTTCAGTCGATTGGTGTAAATGGATAGTGATCATACAATCATGAGAAAGGTAATAGGAAAGGTGAAGTAAATGAATCTGAGGCATCAGATGCCTTGGCTATGTTGGGAAAAATTGTTCTCAATGTTGTGGTGTGCAAAGATAAAGGGAGTTATCTTAACCTTGACATTATGCTATCTGGTAATTATGTTATGATCATGATTATGTTGATTTTTATATATGTATATATGTGTGTATGTATGTCGTTGTCTGACAAGATCATGATTGTTTGATGCTGATGTTTATGTATACATATTTATGTATCTATGTCACAGTGTGTCAGGGTTATCAGGAATCATTCTTGTGGAGGAATGATTGCTTATGCAAGTAAGTGGCATGACAAGGTTCCTGGTCTTATGGGGAATCAAGTGGGAAGAGTAGTCATGATAAATATATGAGGTCAATATCATGTGGATATGAATTGATATTGTATGCTTGTATTATGCCTATGTTTATGTTATGCAGGTAACTCTAAGGGATACATCAGCTGAATGAAAGCAGTGAGATATGAGGCATGCTAAAACAAGCATGGATGGCAGAGAGCCCTAGAAGCAAGGTTTTCTAGTAGAGCAGTGTGGTTTTTGGTTGTGCGGTACTACTATTGTGTATATGTTGTGCATGTTCTATATTCAATGATTGTACCTATGGTGATGTGTACATGTAATATTTATAGTATTGTGTACATATGATGATTGTGTTCCTGTTGTATATATGGTGTGGTGTGCATGTCACATATGCAATGTTGGGTATCGATGGTGCTATGTACATGTTGGACATGCAGTGATGTGTATATATCATATTGTGCGCATGATGGATATGCAATGTTGTGTGCATATGGTGTTGTGTGCATGTTGGATATGCAGTGCTATGTACATGTGGTGTTGTGTACATGTGGTGTCATGTACAGGTCATGTAGGTGGTATTGTGTACACATTGTACAGGTGGGGCGGTGTACATGTGGCGTAGTGTACACATTGGGTGGTGCTGTGTAAATGTGATGTTGTACACACAGCGTGCAAGTGGTGGTGTGTACATGTGATGTTGTACACACGTCATGCAGGTGGTGCTATGTACATGTGGTACTATGTATATGTAGTATTGTGTGCATGTCGTACATGTTGTGTTGCGGGCATGCGGTACTATGTATGTGCATTATGTAGTCATGGTATCGTGACATGTGTATTCATAGTGTTGTACTATGTGTACATATTTGCATTGCATTGTACATCGGGTGTAGGTGTATGTATTGTGTTGTGGTGTACATCGGATGTAGGATTATTATGTTGTGTTGTACACTGGGTGTAGGTGTATGTGTGGTATGTCAGGTGTAGGTGCATGTATTGCATGGAGTTGTATGTCGTGTGTGGTTGTATGTGCATGATGCTCACTATGTGTATGTGCACATGGTTGAGGAGAAGGCACTGGGTGTTTTCGGGTGTGGCAACAGATCCGGTGTGCATACGAAATAAGGAAAAAGGTAAAAGCTAAATATTGATTAAAAGATAAGTATCAGTATTTTATTTCAGTTTGCTATGCATGAGATTTATGATTCTGGTCTAGGATGATTACATGTGATCTATGATTTTGGTTTATGATGGTTACATGTGATTTATGATTTTGATCTATGATGGTTGTGATTGAGCTAACCTAATGTGATATGTTTATACATGATATTTTGTCAAAGATGCCAGTTTGACTTGTTGTGACAAGAAGTGAACATAATTGCAAGTATACCTTGTTGATGGGCCACCAATGAGGTATGATTTGAAGTTATTTCAACTTATTTTGAATCTAGTGGAAGTTATGTGCTTGGTATAGGAAGCACGGAAATGTCCAGTTAGCTAATTGAAACCTACTACAAACATTATCAACAATGAAAAAAGGAATTGGAACATGCAGCAGTATGTTGGTAAAGCACTTCAGGAGCAAGGTCATTGTGGGACATTGATACCCAATAGTGTCCATGGATTTCCATGAGCATGCTATGACCAGTATGATGGTTTGAGGCAGGTAGATGCCTTGGTTGTTTGACTTTCCGATGTGAGGGAGCCTTCCGAAGGGATGGATCACCTGGGATAGGGGATGCCGATGAAATTGGAAGGCCAGTGACTACATGGAAAGGGTGACCGGATTGCCCAAGGGATTGTGTAGTAGAGAAGGGAAGGTCGGGGATGGATTTTTTTTTGTCATTAACATTTCTAGATGGAACCAGATGCACATTGAGAATGTGCTTGGAACAATGAGCCAACAACTGTTCACTGAGAGGACAAGTGGCGTAGGATTATAGCATTGGACATTGGATGCAGCTTTGCCTGTGACATTGGATTATGGACTTCCTGGGAAGGAAGTGAATCCTGGTATTACTTTGAGGGTGGAGGTGTGAGCCTCTGGATTCCCTTATTGATTGATACAGGCATCATATCATTTTATTTGCTAGTTTGGAAAATGTGCATATGTGCATATGTGGTTAATGTAAATACCATATTGAGCTATATTATAAAGCTCCAACAAGCAGTATGGTTGTTATCTTGTCATGTTGTCATGATGTTTTTCTTTTGAGCAGGTCATTCATTGCAAATATTGCAATAAGCTAAGTTATAAAGTTCCATGGGTAGTATGTTTTCTTTTCAGCGGTTTTGTTGAGGTATAGGTGTGGTTGAACACCGAGGATGGTGTCCCCCAAGGGGGAGGGTTTTGTAACATCCCTGGTGAAAATTCCATGTAATAAAAGTAAATAAAGGAAAAATAAGACCATGGTTAAGGGACACTTATTCCAAGCTGAATGTTGGGCAAAGATATCATATTGGGCATCACTAGATGTGTTTATGACTAAAGGAAATTGGCAAAGGAAAATGAATTAAAAGGAAAAAAGGCATTTTTTACACATTTATTTATGAAAATAAAGGAAATTAGGAGAAAAGGGAGGTGAAAGGTCACGGGTTGCATGTGAGGAGGAAAATGAAGGAAAATAATGGAAAATGAAGAAAGCATAGACCTCATTGATAAAAAGGATTCTAAGGATCAGTTAGCAGGCTTGGTCAGTGTAAGATTGGTTAGTTCAGTTTTGGAGCTCTCTCATTGTTCTTTCTCTCTCTCTCATTCTTGGACACTTGGAGTTTTCTTGGAGCATTATAACTTTGGAGCAAGGAAGGAAAAACAATCAAAAGGAAAGGAAGGAAATCAAGGATCAAGCAAGGAAGGAAAAACAATCAAAAGGAAAGGAAGGAAATCAAGGATCAAGCAAGGAAGAGAGGGATCAAGCAGCTTTAGCATGAATACTTGCAGGTAACATATTTCATGTGTGATTTCCTAGCTGGTTTTGACATGCATGGCTTTGTATGTTGGTGTATGGTTCTTTTGTTGTCGATGGCATGGTTTTGTAGGCTTATGACAATGGTTTTTAGCCTAGCCTTACCTTTTTCTGGATGCCATGGTGTGTTGGGATGTTGATCTCGGTTTTGAGCTTTGAAATTGCTAGATGGATTTTGGAATCCAGGGCAGAGGTGGTCTCAAGGTTCATTCCCAAAAGCCTAGGAATCCCTTGACCGGTTTTGGCGCGATACACATTAAATCTTAACGGAGGTGTCTCGATTTAGGGCCTAGTGATTCAAGATTATATTGCGATAAAGATTGAGAGACAAGGAGACGAAAAATTCCTCAAGGATAATGATGGATTTCGGATGGCATTTCGAGCTCGGTTTGGTTTTGTGATTGGAGCACTGGTTTTGGTGTGACCACGGTTTGGTGAGGGTGGAGGTGGTTTAACCTCTGGATTCCCTTGGTTGTTTTTGGATTGGTTTATTTATGAGATCACACATTCATGCTTGGAATATGGCATGGGGATGACTGGTTGAAAGAAAGATTTGGTTCAACCATGTCTACGATTAGGTCGTACATGGAAGTCTCGATCCTGGTCGGATTTTACTATGTTTAATAAAAGCTAAGTTCTCTTGCTTTTGTACTTATATATATGTGGATATAATGGTTGTTGTATCAATGTTATTTTCATGGTTTTATGTTGGTTATAAGCGTGGTTAATTGATTAGTTCATGTCATGGTTATTTTTACTTGTCATTGTTAAAATGATGGATGCAAGACCTAATTGATGTCATAATCATTCAAAGAAGAAGGTGGTGATCCTTCTTGTCATGTATCATAAGATTTTTCAACCATTGATGCTTTGTCTTGTATCCTAGACCTGTAGACTACATTGATGCCAAGTGTTTTACAAATGTCAGTCTTCGTTGGGGATGGTCAGGCCAAGTCCTGGAGTTAGTTTTTGGGTTTTTAGTCATGTCATCATGTGTTTAATGGATTCCGGAAGCTACAACAAGTTTTGGGTAGTGGTCGAAATTCTAGTCTTAAAAAGTTCCTTAAATCCTGTGAACTTTAGCACAGGTTTGCTGGAAATAGTCCCTAAACGTAGGCATGCAAGCTTGTGGGAGCATCCAGAGCTCTGTGGATGCTGGCATGCCCATAGCATGGGAGTGTCTAGAGGTTTAATAGCTTAAAAACTCAATGGGACCTAGGGGAATGATACCTGTGTGGTTGGGATGGCTCCTGGGAGTGTTGTTACTAATGTGGAAGGTATGTTTGATGTGTTTCCATCGATTCCACTTCCTTAAGGATACCTAGGAGGTTGAATCATATCATATTAGCCTCTCGCCACATGTTTACTTCGGTTGGATGGTTACTAGGGTAGATATGGGAGGAGGGTGTTATAGGTAGGCATACCATTCAAATGAAATACACAAGCTCTTACCCAATGATGAACTCACTTATTTGTACTTGTAGCCAACTACACTAACCAATATTTTGCATGCACTTATTTATTCAAACCACACTTATCCACCAAGTTAGGATAAACATAATTGTAATTAGATCCAAGGTCAATCAAAATAGAAACAACTTAATCACAAAGCTTATCGTTCGTCTCAGTGATATATGCCTGATGGTCTACCTACCTATCATCCAATGTTGCATAGATACTAGGGACACTCTGACCAACATCCCCAACAGTCTACACCTCCTGTGCACTATATATCTGAGGCCTACCACCCTGATTCTCTAGATAGTATCTCTTAAGGTGTTCCTTACCACATGTCCAACACTCCAAACATCCAGTACCATCACCTCTATGTTGCTGCTTTGATCCATGACCCTGTCTAGTTGCATTGAACTTATTTTGTGCTGCAACATTTTCTTTCTCTTCTGCATTCTGAGGCCTTGTTCTTTTCGGCTGCCATTTACCGTTACCTTTATCTTTCCCTTTCCATCCTTGCTGAGATTCATTCTTACACTTTGATTGTTCATAGCAATGCTTCAATTTCCCAATAAATTCCTCAAGTGACCGAGGCTCATCATACTCAATCCAATCTCTAAATGCTAATGGAAAACCACTCACAAATTGCTAAACTTTAGCCTTCTCATCTTTAAGATATGATACATATCTCAATAGCTCCAGGAACTTAGTCGTGTACTCTTCATATGTCATTGATCCCATCTTTAACCAATAGAATTACTTGGCCTTACTATCGTAGTACCTTTCTGACAAGTACTTCTTCCTGAAAATCCTCTTAAACTCATGCCAACCCAAGTCCTTTGTCCTAATGTCTTTGACCCGCTTCACATATTCCCACCAGATATATGCTTTACCTCTCAGGCTAAAGATAGATACTATGGCCTTCATATTATCTATGTAATTATGAAACTCAAAGAACTTCTTCATCCCAAGTATCCAATCCACTACATCTTCCAGCTTCTTTAAGTATCCATCAAAAGTAGGTTGCTTTGATTCCTTAAATTCATTTGGAAAGTATCCCCTATCACTCCTCCTGTAAGGATGATAATGATGATGATCATAATGCATATCAGAACCAAAACTAGAGTAGTACATGTGTCCATCACCTCTCCTATCCAGAGTATCCAATAACCTACCATCTTTCATTGTGTCTGTTATATACCTAGGGGGGATAATATGGGGTACAAAGGGAGGTACCTAAGGGAATAATGTAATAATGGGATGGGCCATAGTAATAAATAAGGTGGTTAACCCGTATCATGTAAAGGGCGATGAGTTTTCAGATCAGATCTGATACCACTTGTTATAAATCTAATCCAAAAATATATGATAATACAAATATACCTAATAAATAACAAGATCGAAATAGATAGAAATGCTTATTTATTGATCAAAACCCTTAAGGTAGGGCAACACCATACATTCACTCCTTAAGGAAGGAGAACACTCCACAAGCCATATGCCTGTTCATAAAATATTTCTTGACATCTCTCAATGGGGAGTCTCTAACCTCTATATAGGCCTCATACATACAATACCATGGGTCATTACCATGGTTCCCTCAATACCATCTATCTAATACCATGGGCTTATTACATTATTGC
>APFE030658682.1:280575-307544 GCA_000404065.3 Pinus taeda
ATGAACAGGCATATGGCTTGTGGAGTGTTCTCCTTCCTTAAGGAGTGAATGTATGGTGTTTCCCTACCTTAAGGGTTTGATCAATAAAGAAGCATTTCTATCTATTTCGATCTTATTATTTATGGGTAAATTTCTATTATCTTATACTTTTAGAGTAGATCTATAACAAGTGGTATCGGAGCTATATACCACTTGTTATAGATCTGACCCAGAAATATATAAAAATAGAAATAAACCCAAGAATAAAAAGATCTGAATATAGATAGAAATGCTTATTTATTGATATCAAACCCTTAAGGTAGGGCAACCCCATACATTCACTCCTTAAGGAAGGAGAACACTCCACAAGCCATATGCCTATTCATACAATAATCCTTGACATCTCTCAATGGGGAGTCTCTAGCCTCTATATAGGCCTCATATATACAGTACCATAGGTCATTACCATGGTTCCCTCAATACCATCTATCTAATACCATGGGCTTATTACATTATTGCTAACTACTTGTGGTCCCTTATATGATACGGGTTAACCACCTTATTTATTACTATGGCCCATCCCATTATTACATTATTCCCTTGGGTACCTCCCTTTGTACCCCGTATTATCCAACCTAGGTATATAACAGTTTCATCTCTATCCGACTTGTGACCACCATGAGACCTACTGCCATATGCCCCATTAATTTTTTCCTCTTGTCCATGGTTGATCCGAAGTGGCCCTTGTCGTTGCAATTCTGACAAACTTTGAAGGAGTATTGCATTAACCTCTACTTGTTTCTCTTATGTCTGCATGATTTTTTCATTGTTCGCCTTACAACTACTTATTTCTTCCTTCAAGCTTCTCAATGTGTTTACTAAATCAGAATAGTTCCCAACATCATGTTGTTGATCTAATTCATAGGGAGAATATCTGTAGTCTACCATCTTGCTAGCCATTTTTATCTCTTTCCTATAAAGTATATTATGTCAGCTAAACCAAATCACAATAAACCAACGTACCTTAGCATAATTCGGGGAGGATATTCCATATGCAAGATCAACCAATCAGCATAGTACATGTATAACATAATGAAAACAACATATATACATATAATACATAGCCATATAACCATATAACCACCATTCTAGCTAGAGTACGGTCATTAACGCATGACCATATCAACTACACATGCCCTATCCTCATGCATGACAACAACAACCATACCAATGTACACTGACAATACGCAAGCATAAACAACATGTAACCAGTTATACACTCATGATGACACACTCCACAACAACAACATCCTCTTTCACATGGCAACATCACTAGAACCATGAACAACACCATGCATATGCAATAAGCATATAGACTACAAGGATGATTAACACACATGCAACAAACATGAATGCATGACCAACACTGTAATGCCCTACTTAATCTTATCATGCAAATTTTACTAGTGTTTAAATTACCTTAAAATATTGACTTATAATTATCAAGAAATATCGGTACATACCTACATTGGTGAAATTATAAATTTGTTACTGATATAAATTTTGTTATTATTCAATTCCCAGCTTTCCTCCTCAAATTTAAATTTTGATAGTATATGTCTCCTTCCATTAATTACCAAATTATATATTCATATCTCATCCCCAAAATATCCTCTCAAATTTAATTGGGAGAAGACATGGTCCTCTCCAATTAATTACCAAATTATATATTCATATCTCATCCCCAAAATGTCCTCTCAAATTCACTTGAGAGAAGACATGGTCCTCTCCAATTAATTACCAAATTATATATTCATATCTCATCCCCAAAATGTCCTCTCAAATTTACTTGGGATAAGACATAGCCCTCTCCAATTAATTATCAAATTATATATTCATATCTCATCCCCAAAATTTCCTCTCAAATTTACTTGGGAGAAGACATAGCCCTCTCCAATTAATTACCAAATTATATATTCATATCTCATCTCCAAAATGTTCTCTCAAATTTACTTGGGATAAGATAAGTCGAATGTAAGGCTGAGGGGGTAGTTATGACATTAATGAGAGGTGGTTGAGATGGAGATGAGAAGGGGGCATAAAAGGCGAAGGATGAGGGGAGGAGAGGGGATCCTTGGTCTTGCTTTTGGTTTTGGTTTGGTTGTGGTTTTGGAGGATTTGTTTGAGAGTAAGGTGAGGAAGAGAGGAGAGAGAGAAGGAGAGTATTGTTTATCTTGGACACACTACATCTTGTTGGACTTGGGCTCGGAGGGCTAGGGAACCTGTGGAGGTTTCTTGGGCTAGAAAAGACTTCCTAGTTGGCTGGGAGGTAAATCCAGTCGGTAGTCAAGAGGAGCATCCTAGTAGCATTGGGAACTTAGGGGCATCTCAACCAGGCTATCGAAATAGTTATTCCTTTATTTATAGATTACTCATGTAAATGGTTGAAATGAAATGCTCACTATTTAATTGTAGGAAATAAATTTAATGGTAAGTTATCATCAATTAAATGTTTAGTTAGAAATAATTATTTCCCGGTTTATTGTATTTGAAATTAGAGAAATTTAGTTATGTTAGAGGACCCTAGGATGGAGTCCTTACAAACACACACAACCCATCTAGTCCAAGGGGTGAACCATGCTCTGATACCACTCTGTAACACACTCATCTCACATCTACCGAAGTAACCGACCAATCAAAATAAATATGCAACAAGAAGCCACTATAATGGGATTCAACCTCCTAAGTGACCTTAAGGAAGTGGAATCAACTGAAACACACCATAAAGACCTTCCACATCAGCAACAGAACTCCCAGGAACCATCCCAACCACTCAGGTAGCCAGCCCTTGAGACCAATTGAAGTTTTAAAACATTAAACCCATGAACACTCCCTTAATATGGACAAGCATGCATCCAGGAGGCTCCAGACACTCCCACAACATGGGTATGCATGCATCTGGGGAATTTTCTCCTCAGATCTGTGCCTGGGTCTCCAGGATTTGTACCACTTTTTCAAACCTAGAGACTAGGTCACTGCCCATAATTGAATGACACTTTGAAAACTAAAAGATAACAACAAAATAATGATACCAATGCAATTTCTTAAACAAGGACTCACTAGACCCCTACTAGCCATGACAAACATTTCGTCAAACATGTCACAAATATGTAATCTACAAGTTTAAACTGTAGATATGAGCATAGGGGTCTCATACTTATCTGAGAATCACTATGAAGCATTATTCCCTTATATCATTAGTTGCATTATCATCTATTAGGTCATAGATACATTGTTCATTCATTTACAATTCAAAACATGAGGAGAGTCATACATCATCACTATCATAATACATGCTTATAAACAACATAATAACAATAGGAATATCAAGGATACATCAACCATAGAATCCACATATAAACTAGTATAATTACACATAAGACACCAAGGACTACCATGTTCCACCCGACCATAGAATGGTTGAGCCAATTCTCTCTTCAGCCATTCACCCCCTTGCCATATTCCAAGCATGAATGTGGGACTCAAACAAAAAGAGTCAACCAGGGCATCCCAAGGCTAAACCACCTCACCCTCATCAATAGAAAACATGCTTTACTGTAATCCATCTCGGATCACTAGGCCAAACAATAAAAATGTAATAACAGGCTTTACCATGATATCAATCAGATCACTAGGCCAAAACAAGCATGGATGCCACGAATTTCTCCACCTACACCATGAGGAACTTTCCTGTCTCCTAGTCTCTTAGGCTTTATCGCAATCCACACCGAATCACTAGGCCCTAAATCAAGACCCACTCTCCAAGCTTTATCGCATATCCCATCCTAGGATTATTAGGCCTAATGGAGAGCTCCCAACTCTAGGATTTACCATATATCCCGCCATTCACCGGTCGAGGATTCCTAGGCCTAGCGAGGCAACACAAAATCTATCTTTACCACAACCCTCAATCAGGTTCAGGGTTTACTAGGCCATGTGTTCTATTATTCAGAGATCCACCTCACTCAACTTCAAATCCATCCGACAATCTAGCCCAACCAAAACATGAGAACCCCAACACACCATGGCTATCCAGAAACAACAAGGCTAGGCTAAAAACACTATCACACCTATCAGATTCCATGCCATAACATCAAATAACCACATGAAATACCATGCATGCCAAATCTATCAAGGAAAACACACAAGCAAATCGATTCCTGCAAGAATCTTGTTGTAGCTGCTTGATCCTACTCTTCCTTGCTTTCTTCTTCCTTCCTCTTGCCTCCTTTGCATTTATTGATCCAAAGCCAAAGTGCTCCAAGAAAAATCAAGTGTCCGAGAGTGAGAGAGAGAGAATAATGAGGGAGCTCCAAAACTGAACTAACAAAAGGTAACACTAACAAAAGGTACCACTTGATCCTCAGAAGCCTTTTTATGAATTAGGCCTATATTTTCTTCATTTTCCATTATTTTCCTTCATTTTCCTCCTCACATGCAATCTGTGACCTTTCACATTCCTTTTCTTCTAATTTCCTTTATTTTCATAAATAAATGTGCCAAAAATTCCATTTTGCCTTTCTAAAGCCTTATCCATTGCCTTTGCCAATTTCCTTAGCCATAATAAACCACATGAACACCCACACTAAGATGTCCTGCGCAACATTAAGCTTGGAATAAGTGTCCCATCAACCATGATTATTATTTTTTCCTTTATTAACTTTTATTACATGGAATTTTCACCAGGGTTGTTACACCACAGATCCCTCAACCCCAAGAGCCCTCCATCTCAATTCCTCACCCTGGGAGCTCATAGAGGGGGGAAGAGTCAGCTCAGTGTTCTTGATCAGTCCTACTCTATGTAGACCAGAAACATATCATCATGCTCATATATGGAATCAACTTAATCATCATGTCATTATAGCAGTAGTACCCTGTTCATACAAGACATCAAATCAAATATGATATTAGAACAAATATATATTACAAAAAGGATACATTATTTATCCTCCCTCTCATGAAGGCAACAACCACAAGCCTAAGCTTGCCTCATACAATAGCATCAGCTAAAGATATCTCAGTCCCAAGAATAGGCAAGATTCTCTGCCAATCGGATCCCATTCATTATTATCACAATGTATCCCTGTCATATCTATAACCTTCTCAAATAACTCTCTAAAGAGCTTCTTCAACCTGTCTCACAACTAGCCATGCCAGCATAATTGTACTCAACCTCGGTCATGCTTAATGCTACGAATTTTTCATCAAAATATCATGGCAAATCTCATACTAAGAAAGCACCCATATGTGTTCATCTTATCAATAACGATCCCAAACATCATCAGTGCATCCATGCAGTCACATATCATAGGAAGAATATTTCAGACCAAAAATTGACTATCCCATGCAAATATCTTGAAGGGTGCTCAACGACAAAACACTATGCATGAAGGGGCTCAATCATGAATTGGCTCAAAATACATGGCTAGTTGTTTACACGGAACATCAATGCTTCAATCAACTATCACTTGCCAAGTCAAGCTCAACAATATCTCTTCATAACTTCTTGAAATTCAATTGTAGTGTCCAAGGATTCAAATTTCCATTTTCTTTAATAGCTTCACAATATATATTTTCTTTTCCAAACTTCATAAAGTAATTCATCATGTCGTGGTTCTTCATTTCGAACTTCAGAGGCCAAATCCCTCTTACATTGATCATCAGAGTCTCAATACTTATAAAGAATAGACCATCATCATATAAAACTAAAATCGAAGTCATACCTTGGACCACTTTTGAAGGAGAGGTTTGGATTTGCACATCTTCCTAGCTTCACGAGGTAACTGTCAATGCGAACATACTAGGATTGGGGAGCTTGCTTCATACAATGCTTTATGCAAACATAACACTTGACCAAACCAATATGCTCAGCCTTACACAAATCAATATTGTGCAAAGAAATCAACTAAGTCAACTTATCAAGCCTTAGATGCCAAATCAAATTTAATATCAATGTCATAAAAGTTTATGCCAATATCATTGTAACAAACTCTTTGGACCAGGTGTTAGTTAGAGCTCACATCCAAATACTATTTTCATGTCAACAACTGTTATTTACCAAGAAATATCAAGCCATCCTCATGATCATAATATAAATCATTTTTGTCACTAGATGCAAATGCATATATGAAGGATAAGTCACAATTTTTATACTTCAACCAGTGTTCCAAAGCTAATGAAACCAATACAAAATCAATGCCAACATTAATCCCTGAAGGTCATTATGCCCAAAAAACATTGTCAACAAGGCAAACCATCAATTATGAAATCAAAACCTTAATTTGTTATCACAGTGAGTTCAATTAGTCTTAACCGAAAACATATCTATGTATCAAGCATCAAGTCAAAGTTCTAAAGTATCATCAATCATCCAAGATAATATGCTCACTAAGTCAAGACAACAATCCAAATCTTGTCAAACCGTTGCAATTGTTATCAAAGACTATAATATACTAACAACTTCAACAATCAAATCAAAAGATCATACTAATATGTATATTTTGGTTCCCTGCCAACAAAAGTTTAGTTAACACATTCATATTCTCTATAGTAGGTTAAACATTCAAACTTCCTTGCTCATAGGGCTTTTTATTGTTTGTTGCATGTCTAAAGGACTGTCGTACTTTAGGTGCAATTTTGATTTCAAGCACGATGCTTCAGATTTTGTGACCTACATGCACAACCACATCCATAGACCTTCTTTCGCGCAGTTGTGAGGCTTATAACCACACTGATGAGCTTGCTTCTGTGCGGTTGGGGCTTAGACTAAGGGAAATCCTCTCTTCTCAGACTAGAACTAGTTGCAGACCAACAACATCAGATTTTTTTTAAATTAATTAAGAAAAATTCAAGAATAATGAATCTTCTATACGTCCCATGAAAATGATAATGGGTGTAGGGATTTTATGGAGAGTTTCTCCCTCTGAATGGGAAGCTACTTCAGTCATCATCATTCAAAACATCAACCTATCTATCATAATATTTCCATGCATCAACAAAACTGTTAGATTACGAAATCAAACTATATCAGGTTCTAATACATATATTCATCATGGACATAACATGTCAACATCAACTACTTCATCATCACATATGAACATGACATCAAATTCTCATCAAGGGTTAGAGTCATATGATTAGGGAAACTATCAAGTGCTTCATCATATTTTAAGGATCATAATCACTTCAACACTTCTTTCACATTTATTCAATCATCAAATCAGGGTATTGAATTTTACCATATGTCATAACTACTAAGCCAAGGTCCCCCGGATGCGGGTGACGAGACAGTTGTCAGCACAGAGCCACAGGGAAGCCATGTGCCATCCCGTGCCCAAGCTCTGCATTAACTCCTCTCTCCGCCGCCATGGAATTACAATTAAGGGAAGGCGGCAGGCCATCAATGCAGGTTATGTCACCATGGCAAGTAGGCAGGCTGCAACTTCGGCGATTTGGGTTCATTTTAAGGGAGGTAGGCCGGATCATGGCGCTCAGACGCTCATCTGCTACTTCCTCGTTCAGGTATCCAGGTCTGTGGGTAACATTTCCAGAATTAACATTGTGTGTTGTGAGGGCACTGTTCGAAGGGGACTCTGGACTGTGGGGCGCAGAGCTATCACTGCTTCTGCATCCTCACCTGCCCCTGCAGCTATGTTTCGTCACAGAGGACCAGCCCGTGGAAGGCTAGCTCGCCCTCCAGCTGATCGACCGCGGGTGCAATGCTGCCGCTGCCGCTGCCACAAAGGAGTTCAGGCCACCCCCATTCAGGCCAGCCAGATCCTGGACACGAGCGATTATGAGGCGGAGCCTGCCCCTGCTCCAGCTTTCGAGTCTGCCATATTCTCGTTTGGCAGCACGCGGGATAGGCCACGTATCAACGCCCACGTCTCAGTCCTTTTTCTCGAGGAACCTGATGAAGATGAAGGCGCAAGCAGCTTGGGAAAATCCCCAGTGGGAGGCCAGGGGGCGGAAGAACAGCCACCAGCGGCGACGTCGGGGCAGGCTCCAAAAAGCCCTCTGGCTCAGGAAACCACGACCACCAAGGAAATCGATGAGGAGGACTGGGAAGCACTTCGGGAAAGATACGGCTGGTGCGAAGTGGTGGAGGAGAAGCCACCAGAATAGCCCCCGGCTGGACCACCTCTTCCTCACCCCGCATTGTTCAGGTTTTGTTCTAGTTCTTTCTAGTCTTGATTCTGTCTTTGGTTATGTTTTGGTTATCTCGAATCTATGTCTTAATAGTCTGATACCCCAGTGCGGGATGTTTATGTTTTTGCTCCCATGCCCCTGCGTGGGCGGTTAAGCCAGTTTTTTGTGCCCCTGCGTGGGCGGTCCAAGGCAGCAGTCGCGCCCCTGCATGGGTGGTTCAAGGTAGTTTTCGAGCCCCTGCAAGGGCGGTTTAAGGCAGCTTCATGCCCCTGTGTGGGTGTTCTAGAATTGTCGAGGTTTTGTCTGGTCTTTAATGATTTACTGTCGATGTCTCTGCACAGCTGTTAAGCCCCGGTCTGGGCATGTTTGGTCCTGTAAAAGTCAAGCCCACAGTGTCACTGATTGCCTTGGGCATCTTGTTATCCTGGATGTAATTGACCGACTGTACATAATATAATAGGTAGTTTTTACAGAGAAAAAAAAAACTACTAAGCCAAGGTCAAAAAGGAGATCTTGAACAATAAATTATTGTTACACTTACATCATCACGATTATCATGCATATCAAAAAAACTATCAATAGTATCAAGTTACCATATATAAGAATCAATGTGCTAGCCTTCTTTAT
This sequence comes from Pinus taeda, assembly GCA_000404065.3. Taxonomy (NCBI): domain Eukaryota; kingdom Viridiplantae; phylum Streptophyta; class Pinopsida; order Pinales; family Pinaceae; genus Pinus; species Pinus taeda. The sequence goes on from APFE030658682.1 coordinate 289,390, forward strand.
GGGATTAGGAAATCCATCATGTCTAAAATGAAATATGCTTGCCAAATATCACGTGCACCAATATATCACATGTACCATAAATCAAACTTTTATATGCATGATCCATTTGTGAAGGTGACATTCCCATCATACCGCAGGGCTTCCTATGCCATCCAATATTGCAATTGAAACATAACATTGAAATAAAGCACCATACATACCTTGTAGGATTCAAATACATGTGCACCTTCTCATTTGACATAGGCAACTTAAGCACTTTGTCAACTTTTCATCAAGTGCTAATTCTTCTCTTCCCGCACTATCCATGATCCTCAAGAAGGATCATCTTATCACAACTCATTAGGAGGTTAGAAGTATCCAAATATTCATGCAGGAAGTATAGTCAATAATCAAATCAATAAATCTAAAAATAAAAAGTACTTATGTCGACGCGTTTCGAACCAACTAGTGTGGTTCATCATCAAGACAAGTTGAAGAAACAAATCCAACTTAGCATGTTAAATAGTCTTAGCAGAGACTCCAACGGCTAAATTGATTAACGGCTAATTTTGACTTTAGGACCCAGGTCAAAATTTTATTTATTAATTTATTATTAATTTTATTATTATTATTATTATTTATGGAAATAAGTTAAATTAAGGTAAAAATATATAATAAATAAAATAAATTAATGGTTAGTTTAAAAGTAATTTATTTTATTTTAATTAATTATTAATTAATTATATATTTAAATTATTAATTAATTATTTATATAATTATTAATTGGTTTCTCATGTGATTTTCGCCGAAAAATCTCTCATAAACTTGATATGGATCACAGAAGCCTCAACTCTACAAAAAAAGTACTTATCTTCAATGAGAGGTGATCATCTCCCTCTTGAATCGACCTTCAAGAGTTGTGACTGTCCATTGACCATATAACATTGTTTCCTTCAATATTTCAACCAACTTCATCAATAACCAAATCCTAATTGAAACTATCCCATCTAGGGCTACATCAAATCTATCACAAGTACTTGAACATCTTCATGTTGAACATGCTGGGGTTTCTAGAGTGTGGTAGGATATAGCATATTGGATTGATAGACATGTGGAAAATGGGTATATCTCAAAACTTTGTCATAATCTAGGGTTTCTTCCAAACCCTAACCTTATAATATCCATCAAACCCTCATACACAAATTGCTTAGGGTTTCCTTCAAACCCTAGTATTTTTTTAGGTCTCCACCATCTTCTCTTGCTTCCATCAATGTTGTCTTCATAGGGGTGACCTTCAATGACTTTTCTTCAGCCCAACTCTCATACCATGTTAATTTTTCTTAGGGCTATATTGTTCTTTGCTTTGATAATTGCATTTCATCATCATTTACATATAGAATTCACCCCATAACATCACAAAATTATTTGGATTTACAACATTATTCAACAATATATGTAATTATATAGAAAGAACACCATCATCATCAATGCAAGAGAACATAAAAGAACAATAGAAGAAAAACAGTCACACATAGAGACACCAAGATTGGTCAAAGACCAGGGCAAAACCCACTACGAGGAAAACCCTTTCAAATTCTTCTTCTTATTATATTGTCATTGAATGATTCAACAAAAGAGAGTACAATAATCCATAACTTCAATCATAATCCTATCCACCAAAATCAACTAAACAATATCCATGAGATGAACTCAATAATGCCAATAAGCAAAACCCCGATTCAGAAGCCCGCGATCAACTATCGTTGTCTGTGGTCAATTGTCAAGCATTGCGGTCAACTGATAAAACCAAACCCTTGATCCCAACCACACGCGGAGAGAGATGAGCATGTGGATGAAACCCTCCAATCGCATGCATGAGCCTGTGTGCCTACGGTTGTGACTGAAAACTATCTGTGTCATCCCTGCGGTTGTGATCGAAAACTACTTGTGTCATGCCTGTGGTCGGAAACCAAAACCCTAGCACACATGCGAGCTTCAGACCCTGAAATCTTGGACTTGTGCAAGCAGACTTCCACGAACCATCTCAAACCCGTGTGAGCCAAACCAAAGAAAGAAGAATATAAGAATCCTTCATGATGGTATCTAAATGAGGGTCACTTGACTTGAATTTATAGCCATCCATGGGTGTCCAATTTATCTTTTGGGCTAACCTGATCAAATATGCACATGTGGGGCTTAATTCAAAAATACACTTTCCCTTATCCAAATTGAGCACTTCAATAGTCAAAATTGGTCCTCTCGAAAAGAGGAATCTAGTCCCAAGATTGGACTTTGTCATTGAGACGCCAAATTAACACAATCAACACCTTCCCTCATTCATCATTGCTTTTCCATTATTTTCTCTTTTTCTTTTATCACTTTGTTGCACACCTCTATCCTTCATTGCAACTTGCCACTATTTCAATCTCATGGATAATGGATTTTGCACTTTAGTACCCAGATACGCTTATCCAATAGGGATGTTGCATCAAGGCTAAGTTTTGTGTTGTGTTCATGAGCGATCCATTATATGATGACTTGATTACTTCTCGTCCTTCATTGTGAAGCCTCTTTTGTGTTATACACTCTACCTTGATAGTCTTTGTCTTGATTTATAACATTTCAGGGATATCTAGTGCTTAGGAAGGGTTCCCCTCTCACTAGATATCCTAAGCACTAGATATCCATAAAAATCGCCTCATTTTAGGTATCTTAATTGGAAGACCACAATGTCAAATCTTCCTTAACCCCTCATGGTTTCTTGTTGTCAAGTAAACTGTGAATTTTTGAGACCATACCAACTCTATAAGTCATGGATCATAAAATAAATTATCGATCTGGAGGAACATATATGTGTTGCGGACCAAGAACTTTGTTGTACTCAACCAAAACTACTTGTACAAATCCCTCAGATGAAATGCTTTTCCCAATAGATAGTCTAACATTCACTTACACCTTAAGGTCATTTCCTTGCCTATTTATATTTGACCATTTCATGTTTGTAAATTTAATTGTGAATGCTTTTCAATTACTCTTTAAATCTGCTCTCCTCCTCTTTATTACTTTGAAAGGGTGTTAAGTCTTGGTCTCACTTCCTAACTGCCCATCTATGCTTTTGGGTTACTTGCTCTTGTGATCTCCAACACCTCTACATGCCTCTCTCACTTTTGGTTTGATCTCTCCTTTGATAATTATTATTTTGTTCTACAACATCTCCATAGCGTAGTCCCCTCAAACCTAATTCAACTTTATTACTTTAATCTTCTCTCCCCTTACTTTAATCTTCTCTCTCCCTAATCCTTGCGATAATGTATTGCCCCACCCCAATTTATCACACTAGAACGAATATATATGAATATATTCAAAAGATAACCACTTAACTAATGATTAAAGAAATCAATACAATTCAACGTAATACATCGAAAAAATTACAAATCAATTTAATAAACTCAATATTAAAAAATTCAAAGCTTTAATCAATCCCAATTTTTTAAAAATGGTTCCATGGAAAAAACTCCTTGCACCATCAAAGGTTTGGAGCAGTTGATTTCCTCTAGAAAGGATCCCTCCTACACATTTTCTTGAAAATACAAAGCATTCCACTAATTTGACATCGTGATCTCCTTCTATAAGTGACTTTCACTTTTGACTCAATACAAAGCATTCCACTAATTTGACATCGTGATCTCCTTGTATAAGTGACTTTCACTTTTGACTCATTGCATCACTTTAGGAAATGTGAAAACCAAGTTGTTGATCAATTGGTGGTTGTGAATGGTCAACCGGTGTAAAATCTTATTTTTATACTTACAAAATTGTTTGAAACTCAAAATGATAATATTGACATTAAGTCGACACTAGATTTTTTCGACACTAGTATGGTTTTTTAAATGTAAGAAGCATTATCAAGGTAAAAAATGGTTAGCAGTAGTAATGAATAGATACAATATAATAAATTAAAGTAGTTTATAAATATTGACCGTATCAATTATAATAGACAATTATAATAAATAAATAGTTTTAAAAATTGATATATCAATTTGTAATAGATATTAAAATATTTCGTAATATATTATATTTAAAATTAAAAAATAAAAAAAAAAAAAAATAAAAAATAAAAAATAAAAATAATATATATATAATAATAATATTTTAAATTAATAATATATATAAAAATATAAATAAAATAATAATAAAAAGTTCATGGGAATGAAATGGAAGTTGAATCTAGTGTGATATTTTTTTAATTAAATTGAAAAATAAAAAAATATGTTATTATTTTTAAGATAAATCTTATTTTTTATTTATGTTGCCATCCCATCTCTATTTCGTCTTCCTCTCCAACTCCCGATAAGAATCTTTTATCTCAAATAAAAAGAAAAGAACCATGTGTGTCTGTCACCCCTGTCATTTCCCCTGCTTCATCTCCAATCAACCCATATGACAGTGATCTGGATTTTCTCCTCAGCAGAACGTCCCTAGAACTGGAGCCATTAACTATCCACAAACCTAGGAACCAGACCTCTCCCTTCATAAGCCCAGACTCTGCAAATAATATAATTGTTCGAAAAAAGAGTAGAGGTGGCAACAGACATTTTAGAGGAAGGACTACTGTAACAGACAGTGGGGTCAGGAACCTTTCTTTGGTTGATGTTCCTATTTATGGCATGCTGGATTCACAGCCTCTTAGAGCAAGCGCGGCTGGTCAATCTTCCAAATGACTTTTATTATCTCTATGAATATCAGGGGTCTCGGCGTTGACCCTAAATTCCTAAAGCTAAAGAACTTCTTCTATTCCTCTAGGCCGAGAATAATTCTTATCCAAGAAACTATGCACAGTTGTGAGGCTTCCATTTCTTACTTTAGGAAAATGTTTCCATCATGGTATATGGTGGCCACAGAGGCAAGAGGTCTGTCAGGAGGCTTAGCAACTCTATGGGATCCTCATCGGATCAGAGCTAAAGCATACAGGTGTTTTGCAGGAATTCAACGATGCTCTAAAGGGTAGCGGGATTCAACGTGATGGTACGACTGATCACCTAACTTGGTCCATGTCAAATGCTCAGGTGACCGCCAGAGTAAAACATATTTACTTTGACTTTATTTCTTCAAGGTTTCCACATAAAAGCTCTATTTTCCCAATGGCTCTCTGGAAATCGGGGTGACCCCCTAAGATGATTTTTTTCGCATGGTTGGTGTTTAACAACAAGAACCTGACGTGGGACAACTTGAGGAAAAGAAGCTAGCATGGCCCAAGCAGGTGTTCGATGTGTGAATCAGACGAAGAGTCAAATCTCCACATGTTCTTCCAATGCAAATCCTCTCAACAAATCTGGTATGATCTAGCCATTATTTTTGGTTTTCCTCATGTTATTTTTGTTTCTATCCATGCAGCTTTCAAATGGTGGTGCAGTCAAAGGAAGCCAAGGCGTTTTCTCATCGTTATTATGTTATGGTGCCCATGGAAGTGGAGGAATCACAAAATTTTCCGAGATTCCAAAGATCCCTATAGTTCCATTTTGCACCGCATTATTGCTATCTTCGACTCAAACTCCAAAACAGTTGGCCAATTAGCTCGGGCTTCATGTCTATGGCTATTGTTTTTGGAATCATTGGTGAATGTGGTATCCTGGTTGCTCTTGGAATATGTTTATCCCGGTTATATTTTTTGTGCATCTTCTCCATATTCCTGAACCTGTTGTAAATGTGTTTGCATATGTTTTATGCTCCTGTTTCTCCATGATGTAGGTATCTGTCCTTCTGTATATGGGGCTTGCTTGGACATCTGTCTTCTGCTGTTTCTCATATGTCCTGGATCGTGGCTTCTCTTGCCACTTTTTGTATCCTATGTCGGTTTTTATATTGTCTCAATATAATCCATGATGCTTTTTTCTCTGAAAAAAATGTCTTGTTTCTCATATGTCCTGGATCGTGGCTTCTCTTGCCACTTTTTTAGTATCCTATGTCGGTTTTTATATTGTCTCAATATAATCCATGATGCTTTTTTCTCTGAAAAAAATAAGACATTGTTGAATTAACACTTCAATCATAATTTTCTGTTATAAAAACTTATATTTACTTTGTTATATAAAGAAATTTATAAATGTTAGTATAAATAAGTTATTATCAAGGGAAACTTTTTAGATGTAAGAAGAGTATTTATAATAAAAATTAGAAATTGTTAATAGAATAATAATTATTGATATTTTTAAATGCCAAATTTAATATTTTGCAAGAAGAAAATGAAAAATTACTCAAATATAGGAAACATGATTTTAGTAATAAGAATTGTAATTGTTAATCTTGTGAGAGAAAATTGTGATAAGTACATCAAATATTTTTGTTAGTTGTTAATTTTTTCAAGAACAAATTTACAGAAAATGTTTTTGGTAACAATTAGATTTGTGAACAAATTATGACAAATACAAAAATTGTTTTTGGAAATGGTTAATTTTGTGAAGAGCAATTTTTGTAAAGCATAGAAAAATTTCTTTTTCTTTTTTATCAAATCTAATATGTCATAAGTAATAAAAGAAAAAAGTATGGTAAATAAGGTGCTTCGAATATAGCATGTAATTACTTATTTTTATAAATAAACTTGTGTCATTAGAAGTGTCTAGAAAAATTTCCTTAACTCAATACAAGATTGGGGAAATATTTTTTTTTTTTCTATTTTTGTTTGTAAGAACAACATTAATAAAAAAAAGGTCATTCACAACATTTCGATCTTTTTGCATTGGATGTGCTAAATCACTACATCTTTGGGAGAGCATTTCCTGCAAATCATACAGCTTTTGTATTAACATTGTAAATTTTGTTTTATTAACTGCTAGATTCATTTGAAAAGATGTTTTTTTCATTTTGTTATATATATATTCAAAATTTTATATAATTTTAAGTGTGTGTTTTGTATAATGTGAATGCAGAATATATAGTTAAATATTGTGCAAATATGGGGAGTCAGTCTAGGAGAAAGAAGAAATCAGCTCGCAAACATCCTCGTTTTGTTGAGGAAGAAAGGAATGAAAAAAGAAGAATTGGGTATAATATCCAACAACAAGAAAGTCATGAAAACCAGCAAAACATCATTATTACTACTATAGAAGGAACTCAACATCAAGGATCAAACATATTAAGTCAAATTTTGCATTCTCATTGCAATACTCCTATGCAAGATGATGTCCAAAACTTGGATGTTTTGGGTGGAGAGGGAACATCTAATCAAGGTTCAAATAATTTATTCAACCAACATATTAGTTCATCGAGTCAAAATCAACAATTCCAAAACCAGGATACACAAATGCAAGATAGAAGATGTGATATTTTTGGTCAGAAAGGAGCATCGAGTAGCAGATCAAGTTTACCAAAACACATACCAGTAAGTATTCAGTCATCTATTCAAAGTCAGATTGATGCAGGAGAGAAGATGTCTGATCGCACCATCCGATACCATACAAGTAAGATGTATGAGGAATATTTTTCACCTAAATATTTAATTTTTCAAGCCTAACTTCTGGCATGCTTATTGCGACGAAAGGAGCTGAAACCTATATTGTGTTTGCTTGGAATTAATCAAGATGATAAAAATAAAGTTTCAGATACAATGCTTAATAACATTAAGTCATCATATGACTTGATTGGTAGCAAAACACATACAGAAGGCCATAGAGCTGCTCGAAGAGCTATTATGAATGCAATTATTAGTAAAAGGACATCAAATGAAAGGTTGGTCACTGCAACTTCAAAGGCACTTAATATTAGTAGAAGAACATTGACAAGAAGGATTGCTACAAGAGAACAGTTGGAAATCATGAATCCTCACCAAAATTGGGCAATAGTGTGTAGGGCTCCTAGAAATGACAAGGTTTCAGATGAATGGCGTGGCATAATAATTGAATTTTGGAATGAAAATTCTAGAGTTTCTTCTAATAGAAGAGATATCTTGACACATAGAATATCACGTGGTGTTAGGGAGGAGCATCAAAAACAATTTCTAGACATTTCACAAACAGAGCTATTCCACAAGTTTCAAGATGCACATCCTAATATTACAATTGGGCAACGAACTTTTGAGGCAATGAAGCCTTGGTATATACGACCCAACAAAGTTCATGACACATGTTGTTGCAGGTACCATGTGGAATTCAATTATTATTATGAAGCATTTCGTAACTACAGGTTACAATTCCAACCTTCAAATGAAGCACCTCCATTACATATCACTGAATTCATCAAGGCTTTACTTTGTGAAAAGGGAGAAGGTGAGCACTTTTACAATATGAAGTGTGTTAAAAAAAATGTGATAATTGTTTTAGTTTAAAAAGATGGAAAGATATTGCACATGATTATTCACATGATATGATTACAAGAAAAATTTTCAGGTATGTAACATTTTCTTTATCTCATGGTGGTGAATCGAGAAGGATTAATTTGGTTGAAGATGAAGTTACCATCAAAGAATTTATTGGTGCATTTAAGACTAACCAGATTTATCAATATGTTCAACATAGTCATACAACAAGATGGCAAGACATGCAATTTCGAACTAGCCGAGATACTTTTCCATTTGGTGTTGTATTATCTGTTGTTGACTTTGCAGAAAACTATACATTTTCACCACAAAAAGAAATACAAAGCGAATATTACCATTTAGAACAAGTTACAATTTTGGTCCATGTGTCTTATAGGCATGCAGAGGAGCATATTGATGGAAGACAAAGTACACCAGAAAAAAGAATAGTGATCAAGGAGGTTCACTTTTATGTTAGTGATGATTCAGAGCATGATACTCTTTTTGTGCAACATTCTTTCAACAAATTTTTTGATTCTCTTATAAAGGATAGAAGTGTCACTTTTAGAGAACATTGGGTTTGGTTAGATGGTTGTGCAGGGCAATTCAAATCAGCAAGATCATTTTATTGGCTGTGTCGTCTTCATCGTAAAATCAAAATTAAACATACATGGAGCTTCTTTGAAAGTGGTCATGGAAAAGGAGAGCATGATGGAGCTGGAGCTTGCATTAAATGAGCTCTTAGGAGATACCAAATGAAGTTTGATGCTAATATAATGCAAGATGCAAAAAGTGTTGTTGATTGGTGTACTCAAAATTTGTGTCATAGAAGTGATGGTCAAATTGATAAGTTTATATGTAGATTCTTTTGGCATATAACGAATGTTGATCGTGAACATGCTTATACATGTAAAACTGTACCAGGTACAAGGTCTTTTCACTCTGTTAGAAGCACAAATCACACTGATTGGGTTTTGCATGTCAGGGAGCATGCTTGTTATTGTGGATATTGTGTAGGAAATGAATTCCAAGAATCATGTATAAATTTACAACAAGGATTTGTTGAAGAATGGAAACAAACTATCTTGGAACCTTTAGATCTTGTTGGTCCTACTCAAGTGCACATTCCAATTGAAGAAAGAGACGAAAACCCATAATTCTCTTCAGACTATGATGTTATTTCTGGATTAGTACAAGAAGGTATGCAAATTCTTATACCTTTAGAGTTTTAAATATTAAATTATCAATTTTAATTATATTTGAATATTATATTTTGAGTAAATATTAGTTATATTAAACATGTTTTTAATGTTTCAAATATGTATTAAATCCCATACAAGTGATGTATTCGCTATTATAGCACCTCCTAACAATGTGGAAGGGGTTGACTACTATCTATTGAGATGTACTACAATCAAATGCAAATTGCTCGAAAGCCAAGTTGATAGTGATGGTCAAGACTTTGAAAGAGGATCTATTATTCTGAAGGGAATGTACTTTAAGAAAGTTGAAAAGAATAAGATCGGATATATATTTGAAGTATATGAACCACATAAAGTAGTTATGCAATATAGTCATCATGTTATTGCTACTCATTTTCCATTGTCATTAATGAAACGACATGGAAAACGACGTCAAAGATGGCGGCTTGGAATAAATGATCATGAGAGGTTACTAGAGGTCCTTGCATTAAGAGCTGATCCTGATATATGAAAATCACATGTATGGTTAGAGATTTCAACTTCAACTTTCCATCTCAACTTGTTATTAAATTGATATTTAATATTTAAATAAAATTGAAATTGAAATTTTCTAAATATTAAAATATTTCAATTGAAATTTTCTAAATATTAGAATATCTCAATTGTAATTTTTATTGAGAATTTTTACTATTTTTTGAAAACTATATACCATGTTAAAATTTGAGTTTGTTGTAAAATCTCACACTAATTATACAGCTAGTTTTAGATAAAATAATGCCAAATATAGTTTTAGATAAAACTTCATTATTTTTAGTTATAAGTTTATTAAACATTATTTTTTAACAATGTGCGGATTGTGTGGTCTACTGAGCCAATCTTTCATCACTAAATGACTCTGTGGACAAATTAACAAGGCATACTTCAATGAATCTTTCATCACTAAATGACTCCATGGACAAAATAACAAGGCATACTTCAATGAATAAAGCCAAATAGCAGAGAAAGAATGAAGATGTACCCCGTACACGTAACTGTATTTGGAACATGAGTGATCTGGGAAAAGAAATAGGTGGAAGTTTCAACCTGTATTCTGAACATGAGTTATATGGGAAAGGAACGGCTAGAACTTTAAACCGAGATATGTTAAGAGATTTGCAATTGATACTGAGCCCTGGTGGAATTCCCACTAGCCCCATCAATGCCCATTAATTACCAGCAAATGCATTGATTGGTGAAAGGAAAACGTTGGGAGCAACAGATAGCAGAATAAGGCATACTTCAATCAATAAAGTTAAGTAATCACAATATTAAAAATGGAAAAACAATTTATAATATATGAAATTTGAAGGCAGAAATGCACGAACAGGAATTTTTTATAAATTCATGATGTATAATAAAAGTAAAAATTATGTAATTAATTTTTAAAAAATCAATCAAAGAACATGCTTATATTTTAGAGCAATGACAAAGAAATCTTGATCTTTGCTAACGTACTTTTAATGAGAAGAATGTTGAAATACTGTGGAAGATCGAAAAAGGCTTGTGACAATTTTGAATTTGGGTACTCCTCAGGTCATTGCATGGATATTGGTGAACACCAGGGTATGTTTCTCAGCTCATTGTAGAGATGTTGTGATTTATGGTCATTTTCTTAAATATATGACTAAGGGCAATATTGAAACATTGTCAACATCAATGACAGATAAATGTAACTCATTGAAATGTCATATCACATAAACATTAAATCTATGTTTTATTTTTGGTGCTATTAAAAAATAAGAATGGAAAAAAATGATGTAATCCTTGGCTTAACTTCCAAATGTATAGTGGTGAGAAACCATAGGGAAACTAGTTTTATCAAATTATGGAAAAAAAAAAGTTATAGCAAAAAGACAAGAAGTATTTAAAAAGGAAAAAAAATATATCAATTGTTTATTTCTAAAATTCAAATCTTTTATATATATATATAATTTAAAGTTTTAGCATTTTATTTAACTTTACATATTTGAATTTATATTTTGTGAGTTAATCATACTTTTCACCAATAATTGCTATCAGTTGACTTATTTACAAATTTAGTATTTACTTTTTATAACATTATTTATATTTTCTAAACCCATTAAATAGGTTCACTATAGCTTTTACCTAATTTTATTGTGAGCTAGCTTTGTTACAAATTTAGCATTTATTTTTTATAATTAACAAGTATCAAACTCAACTCATTTAATAAAGCTTTTAACATGCACAACTTTATACCTAGAATACTTTCCAATGATAGTTTTAACATAAACATATAGAGAATTTTCAAGATTTACATAAAATTACATTTTAAATAATTTATATGAGTAAATGGCTAAAACAATACTCATATTAACATATTATTTATGTAATATAATTTAAATATTTCTATCTAATAATTCAATTTTTTTTTTTTTTTAATGTATTGAAATTTGATTTACGTAAATAAATATAAAATTTTAATTTTATATTCACAATTAGCTTTAATATTACACTAACTCACAATTAGCTTTAATATTACACTAAATTGTTATATAAAATTTCGTCCAACTATATCAAAAATTTATTTGAAACCTTTTATATAAAATCAAATCTATATAAAATTTCGTTCGACTATTTCAAAAATCATTTCAAACGTTTATATAAAATTAAATGTATGCATAAGAATCTCCTTGTGGGCCATAATTTAAAATATATATGACCTGTAACTTAATACTAATCTAAAGTACAATAATAATGTTCGTTTGTCAGCCGAACATATATGAAATACGGACTAAGTCCCAAACCTAACTTTTATTTCGTATTTTTTTCTTCGGAAAAATAAATGATAATTTTATATTCATTTGTTTTTACCTTTTCTCATTTGATTTTTTTTTCTTTTACCATATAATGAAACACATTAACATGATTTTATCCTTCATCAATGTAAAATACTGAAATATGCTTACAAATCGAAATGGAAATAAACTAGCCCAGGCGATGGTATCTTATCCATGAGGAGAGATGTGGCGGCTACATGCCTCTCAACTGTATTACAATGAAGCTCGAAGGCCTATTTATTTTTGAGAAATAATGGAAAACCCTAAACATCCAAAAACCCAACCCTATGAGATGAACCACCAAACTATGGGCCCCATTTTGGGTAAATTGGTACATCAACTTCGCGCGATCGTAACTTTAACATACGATCTTCGTTTGACGTGCACAATAACTCGTTAGAAAGATCTATCTGAGGAATACAACTTTCGGATAAGAAACATGGGTCCATGGCAGACCCATATTTCTCCCAATATTCCAAAAAAACATCATTTAGGGCCTCAAAACGGCTCTGGAAGTTCAGCACCCGAAAACCTGCTTGAAATAATAAACTGTGCTACAATTAAGGAAATTGAAAAATTGAAAGAGATATTTGTGGGGTCCAAGTGGGATAGGCGGGTGGACACCAACATCCACCTAGATCATGAGTACTCAAGTTGTTCATAGGTAAAAAAAAGATTTTATTTTCTTTTATCTTCAACAGGATTCAAATGTCATGAACATAGTTTTGAAGTAGACTTTATTACTTATTACTCTTCAATGAAATTATGAACATGCATCATGCATCTCAAGCCAAAATAAATCCATATTATATTATATAAATATATATATATATATATAATATAATATATATATATATATATATATATATATAATTATATATAATAAGTTAGACTCATACATGAGTTGATGCTCACTAGTAGCATACCTCGCTTTACTTTTTGCTTAACCATTCCCAAAGGCGTCAGTGTTACAACCTTCAACTCTGATATCACTAGTAACATTCCCAGGTTACCTCGCATGAAAATCTATGAAGTTAGAATTTTTTTTACACAATTTACCCATAGGTAACTATACAAATTACTATTCCATATTCCTCATTAACCATTAGATATAATCTTCATCATACATAGAGTAACTTTAGTAAGTGAATAATAAATTACATAATCATTAACAACCATTGTTGTAGCATATTAACATAAACTTTCTGATATAACCTTACATCAATTCCATGATTATTTTAACTCTATTAGTTAATCATATTCTTGACAATATAAACTTCACATCAAGCAAGGAATGAATGTCATAAAAATAGCACAACATGCAACCACATCATTAGACACTGATATACCCTAGAAACCCCATAGGGTGAAAAACAAAAAGCGTTTAATTTTATTATTAAATTATCGTGAGGGTGTTCACCCCTCACTCAATGGTTATAAGGGACTCCATCCCTTAACCATTTTTATAAAATATTACAAAAATTATCATTTCAAAAACAACATAACTTGTTATAAGCTATTACAATCATCATGACATCATTTACCCACAAATCTACAATCTTCATATCTTTATGGTTTGGTTGTTCCTTCATTGGACCATCCTGCAACTCACACTCATCTTCATGTAACATTAATTATTTATCTGCCACCATGTTAAGCATAACATTTCCTACCATTGTTGTCATCAACATACGTTATATCATGCTTACATAGGATATTAATCAATTAATTCATAAATCTATACTAGATGATTCTTCACCATCTATTCATATACATTCATGAATTGTAAATAAAATATTGCAAAATGCTTCCTTTAACAACACTTCATATGCACTAGTCATAAGCATGTAACCATCAAAGCATGTCTATAAAATAAATACCACATTAACTAATATTTCCTTTACACAAGCACATTTTGTTGCAAGACGAGTCACTACAACTGTCGAGACATTCCTTTAAAGGAAACTAACACATCAATTATGATCTTTGTACATGCGAATTACATCAGTTTTATCAAGAGAACTAGCCCTTCAGCTATTCCTTTTGGTGCATGCAAATGCGTAAAGAAATCTAACACAATGAATGTTGGTTCTTATGTGTGAATACATCACACTTCCCAAAAGAATGCCTTTAACAACAATAGAGAATCAACAATGGTTTCATTTTCGAGGAAAATCTAGCACAATAGGGCAAATACAACAACATGTTATTATTTTCCAAAATCATACCAAAATTGAACCCATATATATAATATTAATATATATAAATATATAATATATATATATATATAATATATATAATATAATATTATATATATAATATATATATATATATAATCCCAAGGAAACAAGACATTACTATATGGTCCCTGTTGTGCATGTAAATTTATCTCTTTCCCAAAAGAAATATTTTTTCCAATGTAGGCCTAACAACAACATGCTTATCATTTCCCACATAAAAATTATATATTCAATCCAAACAAGAATCGTACTACAAATTTGCGTGCAATATACATGCATTACTCCAACAAAGAAAATTGAACATAAATTTATGAATAGAACTAAAGTAAAAATCCACTATGAAATTTTTCTAGAGAAATATAGCTCAATAGTTCTTCCATACATGTAAAGAACATATATCTATAACACAATGACTATTATTTGTGTAAGAAAGAGCTTATCATAATAGCGCTTCTTTAATTTAAGCAACACATATTCTCTTCTCTATAATTCTACCATTAGTAACTATTATTTTCAAGTAAACAAATACATACTTCTTTTTCAAAAACAAGTTAATATAACATCATTTCTCTATCTCTTTACATGCAATTTTCTCATGCTTCCCTTTCAATAAATTAACATTACTAACCATCTTTTATGCATAAAACCCAAGCAACAATAACAAGGTTAACTTAACCTTTTATGCTCCTAAATAAAATAACTAACACAATTTCATCTAGCGAGGCAATATTTTCAAAATATTATTCTTTTCATGAATATTTACATAATAAATTTCTCTATCTATAAGCAAAAAAATATCTTCTATATCACAATGACCACCCTTTTGTACTTGCAACATGTCTTTTTTTGCTAACACAATGACCCTTACCTCAATGCACATAATCTTTTCAAGAAACAAGCATGCATTCTTGCTCTTGTATGAACGGGATTCATATGGATGTTTTAAGAAAATAATCTTTCTTTTCCATCAATTCATGCACAAAACACCTATGCATGTCTTTTTGTAGTCAAAATATATCCATATTTTAAGAAAATAATCTTTATTTTTCATCAATTCATGCACAAAACGCCTATGCATGTCTTTTTGTATCAAAATATATGCATATAGGTTCATCAAAACCCTTCCAAGAAAAATAATCTAAGTAACTTTTTTCTTTTTCAAGAATTTGATAATGTATGTCAAGGCATTTCACTTCGAAATCTAATATAGTAATGAAAGCAATTAATATTTTTTTTCAAGAGTAGAAAATTATTTCAAGGATTACAATATAATGGATATTAGTATTGTGCACATATTCCTATTAAGAGTCTATAAATGATCATCTTAACATCTCCTAAAGAAATTAATAATCTAGGAATCAATGCTAAAATCTCCAAAAGAAAATTAAAAAATCTATTTCCTCCATGATTCCTTGAATTTTTTTTTCCTAAATCATTAATTTCCCTTAAAAATCTTTTCATAAGAAAAATTTACATACTTTGTTTTGATGTAAAATATCATGATCTATTTAATCTTTTTGTGTGTAGGTTTCACCTACGTTTTCTTTCCAAGAACATCCCTAACTTATCTTTTTCCATGCAATTTTATTGCAGTAAGGTAATATGATTTCTTTATCTTTTACAATGCAATTTTCTTAAAAGTAATATAGTTTCTTTATCTTTTACCATAGAAAGTTCACATGCATTCTTTATGAAAAGTAGTATGACTTCTTAATTCTTTTGTTTGTGGGATTCACATGCATTCTCTTTTCAAGAGTAACAACATTCCTGCAATATATATAAAACAACATGGTTTTTTTTGTGTTTAATATGTAAAATTATCATGCATATTTTTATAAAATTATTGTATAGAAACTATGTAGAACCTTCCAGTGAACTAATTAATCCGTTTACACAAAATTCCTGCAAATTTCAAGAGTCTAGAGAAATATTTCCAATTAGTAAAATAACCCATCATTATTTGCACAAAACACATGGAAGTTCTTTCCAAATAAATCAAAGTTACATTTTTTTTTTTTTGCAATAACAGTGAAGACCCATGTAGATACCTCATGTTCACTAATACCTTTCAATGGAGCCACAACATTCGTCACCAAAATTGTGATGATCAATTCCTCGAGACTTCACATAATGAAAACTCTAGTTGATGAAGACGAAAGCGGTTTCTCGAGTTTAAGAATGAATTTAAAAAACCTGTAATTTTTTTTTCTCAATGAGTTATCATTTTATAGTCGTTTCCATTGTGAATGTTAACATAAATACAATTTATAGTGATATTACATAGACTTAGCAGTCAAACAAATAAGGTGGAGGTGGGTCCCTTGTCCCACAAACAAGAATCTCATACACCAATGTGGTGTTTGAGAGGTAGAAGTGGATCCCTTGTCCCACAAATAATAGAGTCTCGTACACCAATATAATGTTTGGTTTAACCGTGACCTTAAAATTAGATAATTATAATGATGAAATATGATTCTTTTTGCATAAATTAAATTTTATTTTTATTTCTTTTCTTATTTTATAAATGTATATTTAAAACAAGTTTAAATTAATAATATTTATTATTCATTTCTTTTAAAAATACAAAATAAATATTGAACACTGTCACTCGGAATGATAACAACTCCTAACCATATTTGATTCCATATGTTTTACATAAGGCTAAGTCTCTTTCAATTGCAATCTAGTTTCTACATAACCCCTTTCAAGATTCACACTAACAACGATCAAATGTGGATTGCAAATGATGACTTAGTGAAGGATAGGCTCTCACAATTTGGGCTTTCGTTCCCAGAGAGTGATAACTGTTACTACATTTTGATTAAAATTCAACGTCTTAGGCAGCCGTGGATATGGGGAGTCATTCAACCAGATTTCAATTGTTTGACAATATCAGCGCAAATCAAAGATGTGAACAGGATGCGTAATTGTATTGTGAAGTTAAATTTTTTTGTTAAATATTTTATCCATGGAGAACTTTGTCCGGTTGGATTTTATTTTATTTTATTTTGAATGCAAACTTTTTTAAAATATGTTTTCATTGATATGGAATTATAAATTCATGCTCATTTATTTTATGATTATAATTTCAATATTTTATGTAATTTATTTCTTACGTAAAGACCTATCAAACTTTTACCAGAATATAACATTGTACGTCGATTGGATTTGATTTTATTTTGAAGACAAACATTTTAAAAATATGTTTTCACTGATATGGAATTCTAGTTCTAATTATAAATTCATGCTCACTTATTCTATGATTATATTTTTCATATTTTATATAATTTGTTTTCTTTAGGTAAAGACCTATCAACTTTTACCAGAGATATAATTAACATTGTTCAAAAAGGCTATAGCCCCATCCTAGTTAAGATAGAGAAAATCCCTAATCGATCATCTGTATCGATGAACCTTATCCCACCATGTATGCCTCATCCTCTATCGGGACATTGCTAAGACTCCTGAAGCATCGGAACATTTTAGACACCTTTGGAGCCTAATTTCAACTCCACTTCCCGGAAACTCACTCATTCGTTCTATGAAATAAAAGGATTAACATTTTCAACCTGAATTAATATGAAATTCTCTGATATATCTATATATA
>APFE030658692.1:7424-37900 GCA_000404065.3 Pinus taeda
AACAAAGCCCTTTTTCTCTTTTTTCTTCCAATTGTTGTGGTGTCAACCTTATAGGTTGTGGAAGACTAGGGGCAACAACACTTCCATCTTTATAGTTGTGAGTGGTATGCTTCCCAGTTGCCATAATTTTTCTTTCCATTTTTCTTGCTAACCTGAATGCCTTCTCTAATGAATCAGGTTCCCAAACGTGAACATCATGTTGGATATTATCCTTTAAAGTCCCTATGAACACATCAATCATATGCTCCTCTGGAATATTTTTTACCCATATGTTCAATTTTTGGAACTCCTCAATGTGCTCCATCATTGAACCCTTTTGTTTGAGACTTATCAATTGGCTAAAAAAAGTGTTGCTTTTTGTATCCTCATAATGTGCTATTAATTCTTCTGTAAAAATTGCCCAAGTGATAATTTGTTTATGAGAGAAAAGCCATTGATACCATGCAAACTAATTTGGTTCCAAATATAAAGTTGCAACATGTACCTTTTGTGTGTTTTGCACATTATTGAGATCGAAAAATTGCTCCATTTGTAATATCCATGTTGCGGGATCCTTGCCATCAAACTTACTCATATCGATTTTTGGAATATGGTGGGTCTTCAGTCCAACATTAGAGTCTATGAAATCATGATTAACATTTCTTTTGTTCTCATCATGAGTTTCCTTTACTACCCTTTCACCATTAGTAAGCATTTCTTGTAGAAACTTTGTCAAATCTGTCTTCAAATCTGTCTTCAAATCTATCTTCAAATCGCCCATATTAGCTTCCATGCCATTCATCTTAGCTTCCACACCCTTTATCTTAGATTCCACGCCATTTATCTTAGATTCCACGCCATTTATCTTAGCTTCTATGAGCTTTTGTGAGAGTGACAATTGTTGCTCTTGGTCTTGTAATTTTGATATATCATGTAGCATTTCTTCCTCTTCTTCATGAGTCATGCTAGCACTTTCAGGTTTCTTACTAGGTGTTTGCATTTTATTTACCGATAATAATGCTCTACTATGCCCTTTGAATTCTTCAAAATAATTTTTCAAACCAAGCTTAAGAAAAAATTTAAAAAAAACTACACACCTTTTTTCACTTTGTAGGAGCTCGATATTTCCTCTGATGTATCTCTGTAATTTCATATCATCCAGTTCTGAAATTGTGAACTACAGTAGCCCTCTATGTCCTCTTTCCAATGCCACCAATCTGATCCAAATTGGATTCTCCAAGGAAGCGTTACGCCAAATCTCCCACAATGACCTGATTATAGACTAGTTCAGTAGATCGAACTTGTACGACGTGCCACGAGTCACTGTTTCGACCTTTTTCTTCGAAAAATATATACAAGAAGCTATAGTTTGTCCTCTTTCTATTCCTTCTTATAAAATTTAAATCCAATGCTCAGAGAGAAAGTTATGACAATTTTCCCCAGGTCACCTGTTTGAAATGTAATTCAGGAGTCTACAAAAAGACCAACTTCCTCAGATCATATCTCCACAAATATAGCGTGAAACGCTCTAAAATTCAGACCCAAGGTTCACTACGATTTCTTCTCAAATGGGTTTTTTGTTATAGCTTTTGAAATGTCACAGAAAAAAAAGTTATAGCGAAAATTCCACGATCACCTATTTGGAGCAGCAAAACCCTAGAATCCAAAGCTCTGATACCAAATGTTATGAAACCAACTCACAAAAGATAGAAAAGATAGATCAATGCCTTAGAATTCAGATTCTTCGAGGGGGAAACCTCATTTACATTACACAAATGAATAATTCTTCAATGATTCAAATGAAAAAACCTCCTTTCTATATATAGGAGTCTAAGGAGTCACAATATAACCTAGCCGACCTAACAATAATAATATAAAGCCACAAAAACAACAATAGAGGGATTCTATGGGGCACAGTAATAACAATATGGGGACAATAGGGGCACAATGATATTAATAAGGGATACAACTACGATAGTAATGGGGTAATCACTAGTATTATAGGGACCTAACATCGAAGTGTATGTTTTCCCAGACCGAGATTTCGTTCCTTGGACACATTGTAGGCCAAGGGCACATATGGATCGAGCTAAGAAGGGAGGAGGTGATAGAGGATTAGGTTGAACCATAGAATGTCCATGATATGAGGGTCTTTTTGGGGATGACCAACTACTAGAAGAAGTTTGTAGAGGGTTACTCGAAAGTGACATTGTCACTAAAATACCTTTTGAAGAAGGATAAGCGATGGAATTGGATGGAGATATGTCGTGCATCATTTTAAGACTTGAAGAAGAGGATGGCTACAACACCAATACTGAAGTTACCTAACTTCTAGAGACCATTTTAGGTACACAAAAATGCTTCATATTTTGCGATAGGAGGAGATCTTATGCAAGATGGGCATCCAGTGGCATATGAGAGTCCGAAGTTGCAGGACAGGGAATAATGGTATCCAGTTCATGAGAAGGAGATGACTGTGATCATTCACTGTTTATAAGTGTTGTCATTTACTACTCACTCACTTCTTTGCAAATGATCAATGGTCCAAGATGCATGATAATAGTGAAGTTGAAGACATTTCCTGAATCATACAAGTTATCAAAACTTGATGATATTCTCGGCATTGCATAATTCTTGGAAAAATATTTCCAGTGGTATATAGAATTCCAAAAAAGGGTTCTCGGATCAAAAAATTAGAGAATGTAGAAAAATTCCCCTAGAAAGCCCAACTAATTGAGGAAAATGTCTAAGTATGGAGAAAAAATCGCAATCAGGACTTGGGACAGTTCATCATAATCAGATACCGGTATCAGTGAGGACCGGGAGGCAAAGAAAATTGACGATTGCAAAAACTGCAATATGCCGATCGCTGATATCGCATATCGATGTTGGTGGGTCAAGGCCCCACATTTATTGGTCTTGGTGGGATTTAAGTCCTGAAGACTGCGCTGGGGGGTTGATTGTGATACGATGTAATGGGGGAGGCTGATAAATTCATTAACAAAGAGAATGGTTAACAAAATAGGAGCAGGCTACCCCCTCTCTCTCCTCCACATGGCACAATCCCACATCCCGCATCACGATTGTTCTAAACATCGATATCACATATTGCATCCTACAGATCCAACAGAGTGTCAGTTACATCATACTCCAAACCATGTGGGCAGGCGATAATGCGATATATTGTTGCAATGTTGGGGAAGGGATGGAAAGTGTTATCAAATAAAATCATGTAAAAACAAGAGTGGGTGGTACCCTTTCTCTCTTCTCCACATGGCAGTATGGCACATCAGATATTGGCAGAGCAGAGGGCTCACTCTTCAAAATACCCCGTGACACTACAATTTTGTGATATAATGTTAAATCACCGAGGAGGGGTTGATTTTGATTAAAAAAGGATTTCACAGAAAAACCAAGGCTTGGCAGGCCTTTCTCTCTCTCCCCCGGTGGGGTCACGTGGTGGCATATGTTTGGTTCAATGAGCTAACATGGCATCTTACGTTAGCAATGACGTGGAACATACAAATGTTGACACAGTGGGTGGACACGTGTCACTCTTTTTTGGCATTTTCAAGGGTCCTATGGGGCCATTTTTGGGTGCCATGTGTCACCAAACACATGGTGACACATGGTAGTGATGACATCACTTATTGAAAATGGTGATCGACGATTGCTCAATGTAAAGATTTCTCTTCAACTATGTTTCCTCCCCGGCTGAGATTTTGATAAGGAAAGGGGCCCCCGGATGCGATAGGTTATGTGTTGTATTGTATAGGGATTTCGTGTTCAAGAAGTCGACCGATGAGGGACTTCTATGGTATAAAGAAAAGGCCCCCCAGGAAGTTATTCAAAACTTTAGATCCAACACATAGGCCCTTTGGGTCTAGCCCCAGTCGTATAAGGAAATTCATTAAAGGGGCTAAAATAAAGAGAGGCTAGGGGGAAATCCAAAGGCTCCCTTTCGCTCGTTCCAAAGGTATAAGCCTGTGCCTTTCCGTTTGTATGAAGAGATGAATGCTCATGCCCCTTGAGACTTCTATAATTAAACTGAGAACACACCCTTGGCCGAATCAGGGAACCAACTATGCTCAGAATGTTTTTATGGCAGAAATCGACAAGGTTGGCACCGAAAGCAATTGCAAAGGAAGATATAGCAGATCAAACCTTTGAGGTCGTGCAGAATAGAGTGTCGAGGGATTTAGTAGAACATTTAAGGCTGAAGTGACAACGTCAATGCGAGCGGAAGATGTAGTGGTGGGAGCATTCAAAACCAAGTATGGGCACCCCCCAGAAGTGGCTCTTCGTAACCCGTTCTCAAGGTCAGCGCCGATTATTTTTAAGACATAATGATGAGAGTTAGTTGAGTAGCATAGAAGCATATGTCGTTAGTTAAATGAAAACATGAAACATATGTGATTACAGGGATGGGGGGATGGGGATTTTGCATTAATGTCTCATCTATTCTACTATTTTGTGACATGCCTGAGGCTATTATGATTGTTCTTAATGTTTTTGGATACAAAACCTCCCCTAGCCAAGAGAGAGAGCTGAATTGACAACTAAAAACTTGGCCCAAGATTTTATGTTTGAAACCATGATTGAAAGCACCCCCTATTCTTATAAATAGGGGGTCGCAACATTGAAAAAGGGTTCCAAAATCTGAGAGAAAGTCTGTTATTTTTTGTGAAACTGTATTACTTAGTCACATAGATCTTGCAAAATATTACAAGATTGGTGGTGATTCCTCCTATGAAGTATTACAGTGTTTTATCTCTTTGTTTCATTCATCTTGTATGTTTTTCTCTTTTGAATTCATGCAATAATATATACTCTGATATTTCAGACTTGTCTACAGATTCATCTACGTTAAAGTGTTCATGCATATGCCTGTGTGAGGAGTTGAAATCATATTTTCAAGTTGTATTGTGTGATGCATATCACTTAACTTCTTTTTTGTCTATTACATCTTCCTCTAACTCAAT
The DNA here is from genome assembly GCA_000404065.3 of Pinus taeda. Taxonomy (NCBI): domain Eukaryota; kingdom Viridiplantae; phylum Streptophyta; class Pinopsida; order Pinales; family Pinaceae; genus Pinus; species Pinus taeda. Next base: position 12,386 of record APFE030658692.1, read on the forward strand.
AGTTATAGTAAATCTCATGGTTTTAGGCTCTATGTTTTCTATATAGAATTCTTGGTGGTTTGAGCTCTATATCTTGAGTTGTCCTTTTCTTTGACTTCTCTCATTTATGTTATAAAGATGATTAAAAAATTGTAAATCTTTGAAGTGATCGACCTCCACTATTTCTGTTATATTTCTAGGAACTATGTGTGTGTGTAGAAAAGCTGAAACATATGGCTTGTATTTTTGGATGTAAGAACCAACTCTCTAATATATATGTATAGAATACGAGTGATGTCTCCTCCTACTTGAGAATCATTTGAGGCACACCAATTTAGATGTACCCAGGCACTGGTCTTGTAAACAATCCAAGGCTGTCTCTAGGAGTGACAATAGTAGGTATGGAGGAATTACTTGATTGGGAATCCTTTTGTTGTCAAGATTGACAACATTATAGTGAGCTATTTTGCATCACAATCGAAGCTATCAACAAAGCAAGTTCGTTGGCAAGACTTCTTGGCAGAGTTCGACATGACTATTGAGTATAGACCAGGTAGAATCAATGAAGTTGCAGATGCCCTCAACAGGAAGGGACAGCCAGCCACATTTGAGGAGGAAGAAGACCAAGTAGCAAGAAGTAGGAGTTAAGTAAAAATGACTAATGAGATGAAGAATAGACTTCGGGAAAGAATTGAGACAAATACTCAAGCACAAAGCATTGTGAAACAGGTAAAGGAAGGAAAGACATGGAGGGTTTTTCTATGATATGGACTCTTGTTCTTTTAGAACCGACTATACATTCCAAAGTAATCTGGACTTAGGAGACACATTTTGAAGGAGTGCCACGATTCTCCATGGGTTGGCCACCCAGGGCAACGTCGTTCTTTGGCATTGTTGGAGAGAGGGTCATTTTGGGAAACGATGTGAGAGGATGTAGAGGAGTATGCACATACGTGCATTATTTGTCAGCACAATAAATTAGATAACCAGAGATAGGGAGGATTACTGCAATCTTTACCAATTCTAGAGAGACCATGGATGAGTGTTTCGATGGAATTCATCACTTAGTTACTGGAGGTACATGGGTATAATGGGATTATGGTCGTGGTCAATCATTTTTCCAAGTATGTCATCTTCATTTCGATGAAGATACCATGTGTAGCCGAGATGACTGTTGAAATGTCCTTCAAACATGTTGTGAAGTATTAGGGAATGCCATTGAGTATCGTATCGGATCGATATCCACATTTTACAGGAAGATTTTGGACCACTTTGTTCAAGTTGGTTGAAACAAAGTTGCTGCAGAGTTCAAGTTACCATTAGCAAATAAATGTGTAGTCTAAATGGATTAATGCACTGTTGGAGAACTACTTGAGACATTATGTGATGGTTGATCAGAAGAATTGGCTTGAACTCATGGGTGTCGCTCAGTTTAGCTACAATATGGAGAAGAGTTCTGCAACCGGGTATAGGCCATTTGAGTTAGTAAATGGATAGGTGCCAGTTACTCCACACACCATGTTATCAAGAGGTTTCTTGAGGAGTCCACATGTGAAGAGATTTATGATAGAATGGGAAGAGACCTTGGAGTTAGCACAGGTGCACTTGCATAAAGTTGTAAGGAGGATGAAGTAATGGACCTATAAGGATAGAAGGGATGCATACTTCATTGTTGGGGATATGATTTTTCTTAGGATCACTAGAGATCAGTTTCAGCCATCGAATGGGACTATGAGATCTTTGACGAGGAAGTATGAAGGGTCATTCCAGGTAAAGAAGCAGGTTGGAGAAGTTGCATATGAGTTGGAGCTTCCGAACAACATGTGTTCAAAACATCCTGTGTTCGATATGAGTTGGCTTAAGAGATGTCGACTTGATGCACATCATCTAGATAGGACAAAACGACTCAAAGGACAAGCCATGATTGTGGATAGGCCACACCTTGTTCTAGAGAAGATTCTGGATCTTCAGACTATGGGTGTTGGGAGTACTACAAGAGAGGAATTCTTTGTTAAATGGAAGAACGCACCGGAGGAGAGTTGTTGGGAAATGGAGGATTCACTATAGATAAGGAAGAAGGAGGTTGATCAGTACAATGAAGAGCTGAGAAGAGTAGTTGGATTTCCGAGGACGACAATGACTTCTAGTGGGGGAGGATTTCATACCCTCGAGTCAATGTCACACTTGGGTGAGTCGGGCGCCCACACTAGGTGCGTTTACCGACAAGTTTGTGGATGATTTGTCGAGGCACATATAATGGACAAGCTGAGTGGGTGTGCACATAACCGATAAGCTAGTCAGGTGCACTTAGCCGACAAGCCATGGAGATGCATTTAACCGATGAGTCAGGGCGAATGCACTTAACCAACTAGTTGAGGGGTGCCAACATGAACAATTGACCAAGTGTTGGGCACATAAGTCAATTTTGTTTGAAGGTGGATGAGTTGGAGGGTGACGAGTTGGGCGCACCACCAAGGCTACATATGAGTCAATGCAATAGATTTATGAGTTGGAGTATGGGTGGGTTGGTTGGACTAAATAGAGTACCCTTCCCATGTCCAAGAGTTTGTATAAGTATGAGGAGGGAAAGATTGGAAGGAGACATCAGACAGATCTCAACCACAGATATATCGGGTTGGCAGAAGAGTAAGAGCTGAGCCATATGAGATGAGCCCACAGGTCGGGCGGAGGTAATACAAAATAGCACAGAGGAAAGAGCATAGGTAACCGAATTAGGTGGGTTGACCCAATGCTACACTTGGGCTCGAAAACACAGTAGTGTGGCCACCCTTGGGTGAGGCTACACACAGAGTTAACATGGTAGGTGTGATAGTACATGGTGCGAAGAGATGTTGGATCTGAGGTAGAACATGACAGAGGGGCGCGGGGTGTTGGGTAGCTTAAACCCACGATGGATGTGTTGAATGATAGTCTGGTAGTAACGATATGTGTGATGAGCTGCAGTCGGTTCATGCAGCAGGCCGACCGACTAGGTAGCTCGATTGCCTATGTTTTATGTTGTAAAATCTAGTTGAGTTTTACCCCCAACATATTAAGAGCAAGAGCCGAGCCATATGAGATGAGCCTGCAGTTCAAGCGGAGGTAATAGAAAACAGCATAGAGGAAAGAGCGCAGGGAACTGTAGTAGGTAGATCGACCTGATGCCACACTTGGGCTCAGAAACAAAGTAGTGCAGCCACCCTTGGGCGAGGCTACACACAGATTTAACACGGCAAGTGCGAAAATACACGGTGCGAGTGGAGGTCGAGTCTGCGATAGAACATGGCGAAGGGGCGCAAGGTGTTGGGTAGCTTGGACTCATGGTGGATCTACTAAATTGCGGTCAAGTGGTAACGATATTTATGACGAGCTATAGTCAGGTCGTGCAGTAGGCTGACCGACTAGGCAACTCGCCTGCCTATGTTTTTTCTTGTAAAAATTGGTTGAGTTTTACCCCCGACATATGGTAAAAATCTGTAGAAATATTATATACTTGATACTTACAATGTAAATGTGTCTTGAAGCATTTCTTATTGTCGTGATGTTTATTTAAGTTATTCCGCACTTAAACTAAATAAAAATATCGAAGACTAATGTTGTAGGCATAGTCCATAAAATGCTAAACAAATTAATATGCTGAAGCATTTAGCTAGTGTTGCACGTTGCTCAACTTGAGAAAAAGGAATTGGGGCCGTGACACCCCGGGCCTCTAGGCAGGGGCTGAAATCTAATTCTCAGAATCAGATTTCAACCTTGCACACTTAAAAAAATATATAATAATTAATTTTAATGGTTTTTTAACTTTTTGTTAGGTTTTTTCATTTTGATTTTAAATTGTTTTGATTTTTTTGGTATTTTTTTTTTGTTTAATTCTCTAGTTTTTTATTAATTGGGTTATATCTATATATATATGTGTGTGTGTGTGTGTGTGTGTGTGTAGTTTTTTTAAAATTGTTGTATTTTATTTATTTACTTATATAGTTTTAAAAAAAAATCAAACTTTTATCATATACAAGATAAAAAAAAAAAAAATACATTTTTTATGTTGTTTTTGTCTTTATATATATTATATATATTTTATATATATATATATATATATATATATATATATATATATATAATATATAATATACACATTTGTTTTTTTAAGTAGTCAACATTTAAAAAACAATTGGATATAAAAAAAAATTAAAGTGTCAAAAAATGTAACATTTAAAAAAATATATCCACAGTTATTACATTATAAAATCTAAAGTGTAAAAAATAAGCACTCTAAAACAAGGGGTTGATGCTGCATCAACACGTTTCAAAATCAGCATGAAAATCACTAACATTTAAAAACAAATATTTATATTTGATACATAAGAAAAATATGCTCTGAAAAAAATATATGTATTCTGCATAACCACTTTTGCTTTCTTGAATTCATACGGTAAGTATCCCCTATCACTCCTCCCATAAGGATGATAATGATGACGAGCATGATGTCTATCAGAACTAGAACTACAATATTACTTGTACTCAATGCCCCTCCTATCCGAAGTGTCCAAAAACCTATCATCTCTCACTGTGTCAATCTATCCGACCTATGTCTACTAGGAGACCCATTGCCATATGCCCCATTTGATCCAGGTGGATATTGGTTGCCACCCACCAATTCCACTTGGACCCCCACCATTGCTTCTTTCATTCTTTTTTAGTTTCCTTAATTGTAGCACAGTTTACTATTTCTAGAAGTTTTTCAAGTCCTAAACTTCTGGAGCTATTTTGAGGCCCTAAATGGCGTTTTCTTGGAATCTACCAGCCAGCGATTTTTTGTCTAAAATCTTCTTTCCTGTGATAGTCCTCGGAGAGATCTTTCCAATGGGTTATCATGCACGTCAAACAAAGATAATATGACCAAGTCACGACCTTGGGAAGTTGGCTGTCTAACTCACCCCAACGGGGCCCATAAACTCTTGGTATTACATCTCCTCGGGTTAGGGTTTTCTCTTATTGTTCAATAACAAAAAGGCTCTTGAGCCTCATTGTAAGGAAGCTCAGAGGCATGTATCCACCACATCTCTTCTTAGAGATAAGCTACCATCGCCCAAGCTGGTTATTTCCATTTCTATTTGTAAGCATATTTCAAAACTTTACTTAATGAAATGAAGTATTATTTCCATTTCATCTCTGTGTTCATGGTTATCTCTATAATTTGTTGCATTCTTTCTTAAATCTGGATCACCATTAGTTCTATCCTCATGTTCATGGCCGATCCAATGCGGCCCTTGTCGCTACAAGTCTGACAAACTCTGAAGAAGTATTGCATTAACCTCTGCTTGTTTCTCTTGTCCCTGTGTGATCCAATCATTACCTGTGTTACAACTCCTTATCGCTTCCTTCAAGCTCCTCAATGTATCTGTCAAATTAGAAGTGTACCCTGAACCACGCTGCTCCTTTGATGCATAGGACGATTCTATGTAGTCTACCACCTTTCTAGCCATTTGATATTTTTTCCGCAATGCATAATATGTCAGATAAACCAAATCACAATAAATCAATGTACCTTAGGATAATTCAGGGAGGATATGTTGTCTTCCAGATAAAAGAATTAGCATGATACATGTATAACAAAATATTAACACCATATAGACATATGCAAATAAATGTATCAACACATAAACATCATTCTTGTTAGGGTCTAGTCATCAATGCAAGGCCATATCAACAATGCATGCTATGACCTCATGCATGACCACAACCATTACTCCATTGTACACATTACCACATGCAACCATCAATATGCATAAGTTATTCCTAATCAACTACACATACGCATGAACACATGTAGTCGAACATAAGTGATCAATTCTTGTAATCAACCTATGAGAATGATACATGTAATCAAATCTACGATAATGTAGCCTAAAATACAAGGATGTAAGTAGGCAACATAATCAACGTGTCAGCGATATATAAAAATATGTAACCATTCATATACTCATGACAAATGCATTCCACAAAATCAACATTAAATTCAACATGGAAACATTATTGCAACCATAATCAATCATCCAATAAATGCAACAAGAACATGGAATATAAGTGTAAAAGACACACATGCAACTAAAATGCATGCATGAACAACACACACTGCCCATCCAATCTGAGGGGTGAACCTAACTCGGATACCACTCTGTAAGACCCTCCTCACACATCTACCCAAGTAACTAGCTAACCGGGGTAAACATGTGACGAGTGGCTACTATGATTGGATTTGACCTCCTATGTGACCTTAAGGAAGTGGAATAAATGGAAACATCACACATAGTCATCCAACATCAACTTCAAAGCCCACAGAAACCAATCCAACATTTCAGATAGCTTGCCCTTGGCTCCTACTGAAGTTTTTTCCATCTTAGGCCTCAGTTTCTCTCATTCTTTAGGAATCACAGCGTCCAAAAACCCAAATTCGCTCTCACAGGATTATGTGTCAGCATCCAAGGACCCAGTTTGCTAGTTTTCTGCCAATGACCCTATGATTTAAGCCACTTTTTTAGACCTAGAGCCCAGGTCACTGCCCAGAATGGAGTGATAGCTTAAGATCAGTAAAAGAATAGGAAGACAATGATGCTAAGGCAATAAGTTGAACAAGAGAAGGTTGTAGCCTTCTGTAGGCCAACACCTACATACTAGTATCTTGGCTAGTGCAAGAGCTAAAGGGGGTTGTAGCTCCCTTCCAGGAGAAGCTAGAGAATGGGAGAGGGTTGTAGCTCTCTACAGGTTGCAGCCTACGTACTGGTAAAGGACTGCACCAATACATTGTAAAAGAAGTTTCTAATTTAAAAGAAGATAGAGACGAATTGCAGCAGGTGGTTTTCACCCACATTGGGTTTCCACCTTATATCTTGTGTTCTTGTGCGTGATTGTCCTTCTGTTCTATTTTACTGTCTCTGGTTACTGGTTATTTGTTTCTGCAACACAAATTAACAATCATCATCAGAAAGATAAAGTAAATTAAAAGCTTGCCTTGTATACGCGGTTTTCCTTCTGCATAGATGCATATATACGCGTGTTTAACTAAATAAAGTAGCGTATATCATTTGTTTTGGAAAAGGAATATTTGACTTGATAATACTGATTCACCCCCCCTCTCAGTATTATTTCCAACAATTGGTATCAAAGCAGGTCCTTCAGAAGAAGCTTGATCGCTTGAAGGAATATCTTTCATCATGAGCAACTACAAGAGGGAAGCATCAATCAGGCCACCGATTTTTGATGGGATAAACTTCATATATTGGAAGGTAAGGGTTACTGCCTATCTTCAATCTCTTAGTACAGAAGTTTGGGATATCATTGATACTGGGTATACTTTTCCATCGGCAACTCCTACAGATCCAGCTGAGAAGAAGAAATATAAAACAAATGCAAAGGCAATCAATACTCTATTAGGATGTTTATCTCAATCATAATTTGTCAAGGTTATGTAGTATAAATCCGCAAAAGAAATATGGGACAAGATTGTACTGAGTTATGAAGGAGATGATCAGGTAAAATGAGCAAAACTTCAAACCCTCAGAATTCAGTATGAAAATCTCAGAATGCATAATGATGAAAGTGTGGCTAACTATTTCCTTCATGTAGATGAGATTGTTAATTGTATGAAAAACTTGGGTGAAGAAATAAAAGAGGTTGTTGTGCTTGAAAAAGTTCTAGTATCTTTGTCCCCTAGGTTTGAATCTAAAGTTTCTGCAATAGAAGAAAGACAGAATCTACGAAATCTTACCATGTCACAACTGCACGGAATTCTGACTGCTTATGAAATGAGGAAAGGAGGAACATTAGACAGGAGAGAAGTTGCTTTCAAGGCTTTAGGCAAAGGAGATTACTATGAGTCAGGACACGTGTCAGAAGAAGAGGAAGAATCAAATTTTGTCAAGAACCTTCAACAGGGTACTGGAAGATTTTGAGGTAAGTTACCTTTCAAATGCTTTGCTTGTGGAAGAGTTGATCACTATGCTGCCAAATGTCCTCATAAGGATAAGATTGATAAGGGGAAAGAATCTGTTAGATGGAACAAGAAACAGAATGCAAACAAGAAAAGTTATTACACTCATGAAGATAGCGATGGACTTTCAAATAGTGATGAAGATGAATGAGGTAATAATTATAAACTTTTAATGGCTTTTGAAGATGATGATTACATGGATGCTATAGATGAAGAAGGTTTTTATGAAGAAATTTCTAAACTCAGTATGTTTAGAAGAGAAAAATATGATTATTGATTCTCTGCAATATCAACTTGATGAAAAGGAAAAATCTCTTGAGAAGTTAGAATGTGAAATTGTTGGCCTTAGAAAAGAAATTGAGAAAAGAAAGGTCCTTAATCTTATATTTGTTAAAGGATCTGAAACTCTGAATGAGATTATCAATGTGCAGCTTTCCCCTCTAATCAAGACAGGTCTGGAGTATAATGGAGAAGCATCTCAAGCTTCCACTTCCAAAAGTTATCTTGATGCAACAAGAAGGAGTGAGCAAAGGCCTAATAGAAATCATCAGGTAAATCAGGGACAGTCTTCCTCAAGAGCAAACAACGACTATCAAGAAAATCAGGGGCATGCTACAAATAGAAGCTGCAACCAGCCACAGGTAAAATCTTCCCAATTTTCTTCAAAAATTGATGTCAGTAGAAACTACAATCGGTTGGAGGATAGTCGCAGGAATTTCTTCAATGGCCAATGTTTCTCTTGCCATAATTTTGGTCACAAAGCAGTTCAATGTGTTGCCTATAAAACAATCATGACTAGAGAAGCTCAAAAACAAAGAAGTATGCCTGCAATCTCGAAGAGGACCTATAACAACTTTTCCGCCCTTGATAGTGAAATTGAATGCTCTATTTGTAATAATTTTGGTCATGAAGATTCTGAATGCAGGAGAAGGTTTTGGAAGACAACTCAGAAGGAACAAACCTCAAGTGCCAAAACATGGAGAATGAAGGAACCATAATCAGAAAGATGTGGGATAGCTTTGTATGCAGAAGGACAAGAAAATCAATGGTACATCGATAGCGGATGTCGAAGCATATGAAAGGTGATAAAGAAAAACTTGAATCATATACTGCTTTAGAAAAAGGAAAGAAAGTTTCTTTTGGAAATGATACCCCTACAACCATAAAAGGAAAAGGCATTGCTCAGTTGAAAGAGAAGGTCAAAGCTAGAAATGCTTTGTATGTTGATGGCTTGAAGCATAATTTATTGAGTGTCATTCAGATGTGCGATAATGGAACCGAGGTAATATTTCGATCAGATGGGTGTAGTGTTCTTGATCTTGATACAGGAAGAACAGTAATCAAAGGCAGTTGAACTCCAAATAATCTATACATATTTGAAGAAGGAGAACAATAATGTTATTTGAGCAAGAATGATGAACACTGGTTATGGCACCAGAGGTTGGGGCATCTAAGCTTTTCGAACATAAGGAAAGCATGCAAATACTAGGCAGTCTGTGGTCTTCCAAACATCAAAATTCCAGACAACACCATATGCAAATCATGTCAGTTTGGGAAGCAAACCAGAACTAACTTCCCTGAGAAGGAAGGATCAGCAAGTAGGCCTCTTGAGCTAGTCCATATAGATGTATGTGGTCCATTTAGGACAAGGTCACCTCAAGGAGAAGAATACTTTATATTATTCTTTGACGACTTCTCCAGGATGGTTTGGTTAGGACTTATGAAGCACAAAGATGAAGCATTCGAAAAATGTAAATCATTCAAAGCCTTGGCTGAAAACGAATTAGATCACAAAATTAAGTGCCTCAGGTCTGACAGAGGTGGGGAGTTTACCTCAAATGAATTTTTCGATTTATATGAAGAACATGGAATAAGAAGGGAATTCTCTACACCTAGGACTCCTCAGCAAAATGGAGTAGTGGAAAGGATGAATAGAACGATTCAACAAATAGCTCGTGCTATGCTTGATGAGTCTGGAACTCCCGCAACCTTCTGGGGTGAAGCTGCATTTGTTGCGGTTGTTATTCTCAACAAAACAAATGTCTGAGTGAACAACACTCAAACTCCGCATGAGCTCTGGTATGGTGAGACTCCTTCGGTAAAGCATTTCAAAATTTTTGGAAGCAAATGCTATATTAAGAATACTGATGAACAGCTTGGCAAACTTGAACCTAGAGCAGATGAAGGCATTCTCCTTGGTTATTCTCCCTACAGCAAAGCATATAAGTGTTATAATAAAAGACTTGGAAGAATTGTTGACAGCATTGATGTAGTGCTTGATGAAAAAGGATACATCCCTAGGCAAGTAAATCATGACGATATCGAAGAGGATGAAGACTACTCTCCAAATCAGACTGATGATGAAGAAGAGGCCTATGAAGAAGAAACTCATGAGGAGCCAGAGGAATAGATAAGGATAGAAGAAAAGATTCCTTCTAGGTATGTTCAAAAGAATCATCCAGAATCACAAATTTTGGGGCAAAAGGAGGCTGGCGTACAAACAAGAAGAACAATTGCAGAAGCTTCAAGCTATTTGGCATTTCTCTCCTCCACTGAACCACAAAATGTAAGAGAGGCTTGCAAAGATGAATGCTGGGTCAAGGCAATGGATGAGGAACTTGAACAAATTGAAAAGAACAACACTTGGGAGTTGGTTCCTAGACCAAAAGATAAGAATGTCATAGGGACAAAATGGATCTCCAAAAACAAGTTGAATGAAAATGGGGAAGTAATTAGAAACAAGGCCAGACTTGTTTGTAAAGGGTATGCTCAACAAGAAGGAATAGACTTTGAAGAAACCTTTGCTCCCGTTGCTAGACTTGAGGCCATCCGAATGTTCCTTGCTCTCTCAAGTTTTCAGAAGTTCAAAGTATTTCAAATGGATGTGAAATCATCCTTTCTGAATGGAGACTTACAAGAAGAAGTGTACATTGAGCAACCAGATGGTTTCATTCTTGGAAATGATCCAAATCTTGTATGCAGACTAAAAAAGTCTCTCTATGGTCTTAAACAAGCTCCAAGGGCTTGGTACTACCTTTGGACAAATATCTTCATCAACAAGGATTTTCAAAAGGATCAGCAGATAGCAATATTTATATAAAAATTGAAAATGACAAAATGCTAATAGTTGTTGTGTATGTAGATGATATTCTCTTTGGCAGCAATGAAGAAGCTATGAGTCAAAGCTTTGCCATGGTGATGCAGAAAGAATTCGAAATGTCTTTGCTTGGAGAACTGACATACTTTCTTGGATTGAAAATCCAACAAAATGAAGGCAGTATCTTCTTGTCTCAAACCATGTACCTCAAGCAAATTCTGAAGAAGTATGGCATGGAAGATTCAAAACCAGTATGTACTCCTATGGTTACAGGATGCAGTCTCAGTGCAATGATGAATTAGCGCAGTGATCAACCAAACCTAATAGATCCATGATTGAAAGTCTACTTATTTGACAGGTACCCGACCAGACATCATGCATGCAGTGGGAATAGTTGGAAGATTTCAGGCAAATCCAAAGGAAACTCATCTTCAGGCAGTAAAGAGAATTTTCAAGTATCTTCAAGGAACTCAAAACTATGGCTTATGGTATCCTAGAGATACAGATCTCACTCTTCATGCTTATACAGATGCAGATTGGGCTGGAAGCGTGGATGACAGAAAGAGCACAAGTGGTTGTGCATTCTTTATGGGTTCTAGATTAGTATCTTGGTTCAGCAAGAAACAGAGTTCGATTGCTTTATCTATAGTTGAAGTGGAATATGTGGCTGCTGCATCTTGCTGCACTCCACTCCTTTGGATGATGCAGACCTTGTAGGATTTTCAGATCACTTGTACACCACCTATCTCCATCTTATGTGATCATACAAGTGCAATCAGCATTTCAAAGAACCCATTCATGCATTCAAAGACCAAGCACATACCGATCAAGTATCACTTTCTCTGGGAACAAGTGTTGGAACAAAAGGTCAAATTGGAGTATGTTCTTTCTAAGGAACAAGTTGCTGATATTCTCACCAAACCACTGCCTAGGGAAACTTTTGAATATCTCAGATAGAAGCTGGGAGTAGTTGATGTATCATCTTGCTGTTAAACTTGTCTGTTTCAGAGAAAAGTGGTGTACGGGAGTTTTCTGTGGAGATCCGTGTACATATGCTGTTTGTGGGGAGATAGTTGCGTATATGGAGGCTTGATGGATATCAGAAGTGACAAGTCTGTTTGAAAATTGTTTGATATGGGTCTGACAGAGACCTTCGGCACTGGTTCAGGGGGAGCAGATAACTTCTAATGATGTATTGTTGGCATTATCTTAGAAGCTTTTGGTTCTATTTCACAGTTGTTGTTGGTGGAACAGAGGTAAGGGAGAACAAAAGGAAATCTTGGTTGTTGATCTGAATGGTGTTTGGCAGTTGCTGTTGCTTGTGACTTTCATAATTCTTGTTCTAGATATTTCGTCTCTATGTCATGTATCTCTGTTATGTTGTCAAGGTCATGTAATGGCCTTTTTTTGTTTCCCCACTATGCCTGGGATGAAGATGTAATGTACTTTGTTGTCTTGTGTAATTTTCTGATGTTCCCCATTTGGTTGGGTGGATGATCCCCATGTGTTTGGGTGATGGATGTATGTATTGAGTCTTTTGGTGATAGGAAGTTCTTTTATGATGTATATGTCTTGGTTCTTCTTGAAGAACATCTTTTGCGGATCTTGCCTACAGTCAGGGGGAGTATGGTCAGCACAGCAGGGTAGAGATTTCAGCATGTACTCAGGGGGAGCACAACCCTTTGCCCTTGATAACGAAGGGGGAGAATGAATGATGATCTTGGTGTTGCCATCAAGTCCAAAGGGGGATTTTGTTGGCATTATGGCATTGGTTTGAGCTATGGCTCTGGTGTTGTCCTTGATGGCAACTATCTTGGTGACAGATCTCAGTTTAGGCTTCCAGAATGAAGAAAAAGTCATATACGTATGTTCATCTAGACGAAGACGCGTATACACGCGGGTTATACGTGACAAAATCGCGTATATGTTGGATAACTTACCTTTGGTCTGTGGTAGTTAGTCCTTGGTACTTGAACCTATGGTTTTGGACCATGTTACCTCGTCAGAAGTGTTGATCCCAAGTATTGGGTCCGTGGTATTGTTTTATTATGGTTTTGGACCGTGGTATTATGGAAGGCCTAAGACTATAAAAGAGGAAGGAGATCATGTGGCAAAGGATCATCTGAATTATTATTGAATATCTGATAAAGTGGTAGATCTGGAATACTGGTAATTGCGTAATGGTGCAGATCTGGATCTGAATGGAGGAGGAACCTTAGCGCAAAGAGAAGGATAAGTTCTATTGATGGGTCATAATCTTTAAGCTTGAATGATAGTATCTTTGTATGATTTTCGTCTGTTATATGTGGCGCTTGCTTGATCTATAACACTGACAATCTGGGTTAATTAGTGTTTGAATATCTGAAAGAGCGAATTATCCTTTATCGATTTGTACGCAGGTTCAGTGAAGCGAAGGCATGTATACACGCTGGTTCAGTGAATGAAAACAGCGTATACGCAGGTTATTCCAAACACAAAAGCGTACGCACGCATGTTGCATGTTATTGAAGTAGCGTATATGTTTTGAGTTGTGATCTTGCTGCTTCTGTTTATTGTTGTTGTGTTCTGGGTTCAGATTTTGGTGTGTGGTTTCTGGTACTGTGTTTTGGGTACAGCTGTTAGAGAAGTATCTACTTGATTCAGATCTAATTGGTGAAAAGGAGCTTGGTTGATTCTTGATGATTGATTGATGTTCATGGATCCAGTTTGAAAATTTATGAAATGTGGTCCCTGGAAGAAAGAGAAGGTTGTATCCTTCTGTAGGCCAGCACCTACGTACTAGTATCTTGGCTAGTGCAAGAGCTAAGGGGGTTGTAGCTCCCTTCCAGGAGAAGCTGGGGAATGGGAGAGGGTTGTAGCTCTCTGCAGGTTGCAACCTACGTACTGGTAAAGGAATGCACTAGTACATTGTAAAAGAAGTTTCTAATTTAAAATAAGATAGAGACGAATTGCAGCAGGTGGTTTTCACCCACATTGGGTTTCCACCTTACATCTTGTGTTCTTGTGTGTGATTGTCTTTCTGCTCTGTTTTACTATCTCTGGTTACTGGTTATTTAATTCTGCATCACAGATTAACATTCATCATCAGAAAGATTAAGTAAACTAAAAGTTTGTTTTGTATACACAAGTTTGCTTCTACATAGTTGCGTATATATGCAGGTTTAACTAACTGAAGTAGTGTATATCATCTATTTTGAAAAAAGAATATTTGACTTGATAATACTGATTCACCCCCCCCCCTCTCAGTATTATTTCCAACAATTGTATCAAGCAGGTCTTAAGGAAACATGGGTATTACTTGATTGTTATTTATTTTGACATGTAAGACTCACATTTGAGTCTTTTTCCTTGTTTTCCTATGCTGACTTTCCTTCCTGATTTCCTATTGAAGAGTTTATTGCCTCTTCTTTATTACCATCTTTCTGCTCTGTTTTGGAAGGAGGTCCAAATTGCGCTATCACAACTCTACCTTTATAAATCCATGTTCTCTTGCCTTCAGCTCTTGTTGCCCCAACATTTAACATTTCCTCCCTCCTTTCCTCCTATTGTCTTAGAGTTAAATATTCTTCTAGAAAAAAGCGAGAAACCCTCAAGAGATGCTTCTTGCTTAGAATGATATATTTATCATGCAAACTAGGCATGATGACTTTTATGGGCCTGGGTCTCTCACCGTTAAACTTACCCAACCTCCATGCTTGGCACATTTGTCCTTTCCATAGAAACTTGTCTTTCAAGAAGTCTCTTGCAAGGTAAAGAGTCCATTCACTTTTCCCATAGTCTTTCACCCGTTTAATAATTATGTTTGCTGCTCTATTTTTTCTTTCCCTACCTTCTCTATCTTACATGTTATCAATTTGAATGTTTGTTTATCCTTCCTTATTAGCAGAATTGCTAATAACTTGAGCCCAAGTTTTGGAAACTTTGGTGGAATTTCCTTTCCTTTTGTCTCTTGCTTTCTCTTCATGGTTTTCTATTTAGGCTATCGTTTTCCCTTTATCCTGGGATGATTTCACATTCATCACATCTGTACTTTCCACTACAACTTTATTTATGTTTCACACATCCACCTTCATGCATTGCTATTATGTCTTCCCTATCAAGAGATCAACTTTGTGTAGCAATGCCACTTGTTCTTTCAAAACGTTATTGCTTTTTGCTAAAGCCTTGTTCCCAACAGTTACTATATGAATTTTATGATCTCTTTCATGCTCTTTAGTTTCTAAAACCTCCAACCTTTATTTTTCTTTTAACAATTCTCTCACATAAAGATCAGATGACTAGGTGGGAGGTGTGGATGTGGGACTACAAAACACAAAATCATCAATGACTTTTCCTCTGGAATTCTTGTTGCCACATGCTTGTAGAGGGGACTTGTTTGAGTGCTTATTGTGAAGGGCTCGAGTACTTTCCCTTTGAGACCATTTTTTCCTTGTTTGCTCCCATTTTAGACTTGCTAGTCTTCGTTTTAAAATGCCCTGATATTGTTTGTCATTGAACCAAACCCACTTCCCAACTTTGGTGGATGAGGAAATTTTCATTTATCTCCACGGGTTCTGAAACTTTTATCCTGTTGTCATGTTTGAATGCATTTGCCTTCCAACCCGTTCCCAGAAAGATGTAGGTCCAACCTATTCCTTGTTGCGTGCCCATAGAAATTGGTCTCTTCCCTGCTCCTCACTGTTTCTATTTGAACCCCACTGCCCCTGTCTGCTATTCGCTATCCCATGTCTGTTATGATATCTGATACTGCTATCCTATCCATTGTTGATATTGCTATCCTAGATTGTCTGTGACTATACAACACCCTAGAAATGGATTATTGCACTCTACATCTACGAATAATATCAACTATCACTACATCACTACATCTGGTCATCCATTTTAGTTTGGTTTATTTGAAAAGATCTCTTCTTTTTGTAAAATCAGAAATTTACATTAAAAAAAATTCAATATTTTAAAATTATAATTTTCATTTTTAATATAAATAATCACTCTTAATAACCTTTATTAATATTTTTCTAATAAATCATAAATTTTATTATATATTTCTTTTAGTAAATCATGGTTAAAGTGATACACCAAACAAACTCATTTTATTTTAAAAATTAATTTTTCCTAACATAAATAAAATTAATACTAGACTTCAAATATAACATAAATTACTAAAATTTATTATAAGAAAAAAACAAAATTAAAAAATTAATTTTGAAAAACATACAATAAAATCACAAAATGCTAAAATCTTATATTATTTATGATTAAATTTGAAAAATAATTGGAATTTTTGAATTATTTCTTAACATATTCTTTCCCATCACACTAATAAAAAATTATTTATTATATTAGATCAAGTTAATTACCTAATAAAAAAAAGTCAAACAAAAGGTTGAATAAAAAATAATCTTATTAATAAAATTTAAATTACTTCAATAAAATGTTTGTTTCCACGGCCACAGAAACCGACAATAATCTATCAATACAAATTCCTACTAGAGTGGAGAAAAAGAAATTGAAACGCAGATTTCGCTACATAAACCACGAATGATTAGGCCTTTCCCCACCTCCCAACCACAGAAAGGTGAAGATAGATATTCATTCATTCAATCACATACGGTAAGTTCAAACATCAATCAATCTATCAAGTTGAAACCATCGGCAGGACATCAGGCTCAATCAACAAGAAGACAATCTTCCACACTGCTTTTCCAAACCATATATCATTACTACGACAATTAGTAACCAATTTATGGTAACAAGAAGAACGGTTTAAGATAAATACTTTTTATTACATTAATAAAGAGAGCACTAATATATAGGCGTAGAAAATATATAAAAGGTTAAGAGTAATAATTGTATGGTTACTATCACATCAAAAATAAAAAATTAAATGTTTATATATTTATAATATATAAATATTAAAATGAAATAAAATGAAATGGAATGATATTTTAATATTTACCAAACTAAAAATAGCGTTAACATATTTTTATAATTTCTTTTTGACGTTTTTGAACCCAATATATTCCAAAATGAAATGTATTTCTGATTTCACTGTGGTCTGTAAAATGTACCCACTTGTGCTTCCTAAGCTTTTTTAGGCCTTTTCCACCATCTTGTTTCCTTCCTTGTGATTTGTGACATAGGCATTAAGATAGATATTCCATTTTTGCATCCATCTATGGTTTTGTCTCATCCATGTTTTCTTTCTTTCATTCATGCTTTCATTGAAGTTATTAGGCCATCTACATACTTCCATTTGCTCAATTCTTTTTGGATATCTTATAAATGGCTCCATAGCAATTGCTTCAATGAGAGTTACACTTGTTTCACTTAACATTATCTCATAAAAAATAGTGTAACTAATAAATAAAATGATGTTTTAGGTGAAATCTGTCAATATAATTTCTTTCAAAATTGTGATTTCTTATTGTTAAAATAATTTTTTTATTAAAAACATAAATAAATTCAACACTTCAAAAATTCATTATTAAAAATAAACTATTTAAACATATTATTTTAAACATATATACATAATTTTACACCACAAAAATTCTTTTAAAAAATCATATATATATATAAAATGATGGCAATACAGAGTTTAATAAAAATGATTTTATTAGTCGCCCTTAAAATGCCTACGAGGGGTTGGAAGTCAGATGAAATCAAAGAAACACGCGAAACCAGGGAAGAAAGCAATGGAATCGCGGACCGCTGTCTCTACACCGGCGTGGCCATCAACGCCAGTCGGCCATGCTTTGCTTTCCCAAATGAAAAACAGTTTCGGTGGTATTTCCATTGAAATGTCATTTTATCTACCAGCAGTATTCTAATTAGCTGGAGGAATAGTTGGGAAAGTTATGGAAATTTTAGTCATATTTAAAGAAAATCTAGAAAAATCTATGTAAATCCAAATTATAATATTAAACTTTAAAATGTTGAGTTACTATCAAAAACACTATTCAAACACTACAGATATAATATTTTTTAAATTGTTTTACCAAAAAATCCAAATTATAATATTAAACTTTAAAATGTTGAGTTACCATCAAAAACACTATTCAAACACTACAGATATAATATTTTTTAAATTGTTTTACCAAAATTCAAGCCAAACCACTATTGACAGTCTAGACCATTGCTCCTCAACCTCGCTCCTCAACCTCGGTAGACGAATCCCATTCGTAATCGCTTCCAAGCCTAATTAATTGCGATCTGGGAATAATTGACGGAATATCCGCTGCAGGCAATTTAATGAGACAGAATGATTTCGCATTCTCCTATGTGATGTCAATGAGGGATTGGAAGCCCTCCTCATGTGATGTCGAAAGCTTCAATTTCCAGGGACCATTAAAGGAAGCTGTATTAACCCTTTTCTGCCCGGGCGCTGTGCGCTGCATTTTAGAGCGAACAGGACAATCCACTCCCACTCTTTTCCAATCCAACGTGTCTGATTTATAACCCTGGCCCTTAAATTGCACACAATATATTATTCCATGATCAGCCTCCCGGCGATCCAGATGATTGATCTCACCTACTTCTTGCTCTACCGTTATCACGCTCGGCGTGATTTTGCAGCCACGTCGTCGCCCTAATTTCTTGTAGCCGTGGCGGCTCTGCTCCATGGCAGTGCTGGCCTCCACGGCCAACGCGACCATATCAGTTGCGGACAGAGGATGGCGCAGTCTGGTTAGAGGAAGCAGAAAATAGAGGTGCTCCACTTGCAGTTCCTGCTCCGCAGAAAGGGGAGAAACATACTCATCGTAGCGCATCGAATCGGCATCGCAGAGGAAGAAGCCTGGCTTCTCTCTTAATATTTCTGCTACCTTGACCGGTTCTGGGAACTCTATAATCGACCCACCCGCCTCTTCTTCAATAACCACTAATTTGGCAGTAGGAAGATCAACTGATCGGTGAGATAGATAGCTTCCCATCAAATCCTCAGAAGGCTCTATCGGTCCAGAGATTGTGTTCAGTAATGAGAATGGGCTGCCTGTATGTATGTGAATTGGGATATTGAGATTTGCCTCTGTTTCCATTGGGGGCATATTAATCATATTTTATAGAGACGGTACACCATACATACCATTTCATTGTTAGCATAAGCGATTTCGTCAGGGAGGGGAGACGGGCACCGAGATCATTGGTACTTTCTTCCCAGGGAAAATACTAGGATTTCATAGAAAGGGGTCGCAGTTTACTATTGAACTGCTTGCGTAAGCGAATTCGTCAGGTTAAGGGAGACATAGGTCCGACATCATTGGTGCTTCCTTGCGAAGAAAGGAAAGCCTAACAGACGAGACTATTGCACTGATTGCGTAAGCGAATTTGTCGCTTAAGGTAGACTGAGGTCCAACACCATTGGTACTTCCTTGCGAAGAAAGGAATCCTAATGGAGTAGAGACGATTCCGCTGCCAACACGAAAATCCAGTAAAATGGAAAGTTCTCGTAGTATCTTTGATAAAAAGGTTAAATTTTAAATTTTCTAAGAGCCATTGGATACGGACTACGGTTCTGTAGGAGTTTAGCAGCAGGAATAAGTTTAGTGATGCTCCATGGAGCCAGCGGGGGACAGCCGACTTTTCCTTGAGCATATTCTAGCTAAGAACGGTGTGGGGTATTGGTAACAAAGCTTTATAGAGGCTTGAGTAGTGAATTCACCCAGCGAATTCAGCTTAGCTAATGGAGAGGGAGGAGTAAAATGGAGGACGAGGGGGAAGATTCAGTTTTGTTTGAGTTACAATATTTAAGAAATTAGTGCACGGAAAGCTAGCCGGGGAAATTCTAAGGTAAATAAAATGTGTAATGTATGAAGGATTTTGTCGATAGAAAGATAATCCATTAGTTGATGAATTTTTAATGGAATGCCAAGTGACATATCAAGTTCAAACTATAGTTTAAGGTTTCTTTCACCACCATTGTCCACAACTATAGAATAGAGAGAGGGTTTAAGGTTTTTGTCACAACCATCTTCCACAACTATACAATAGGGAGGGGGTATTTGAAACCGAGCCTTACTTTTTTCACTTAGTTGTCTTTCATCTCTCTATTACAGAGAGAAATTCAACACATAAATGGAATATTTCTCTTATTCCCTAGCCTTGATCCCTTTATATTCATTCCTCATTACTACTAGGATGAGGAAATCTTGAAAGGCATCAACAATACTCTTAATACTTTTGTTAAGATCACATAAGTTACTAGAAAGGGTAGATACACATCATATGCTTGCACTTGTGTTTATATGAATGTCTGTGTTTCCATTTGAGAGTTAATTTGCATGAGCCATCAAAACCTATAATGGATCTAGACATTGGATTACAAGCACATTCCCTTATGATCTAGAAAATGTCATGAACATGAGCACCTATTAAGAGACTTCTTGCTAAATAACCCCTTGAATGCATTCAAGAGCAAAAGAAAGATGAAGAGGGCTTTGTGAAAGTGGCAAGTAAATGTAGATCAAGAAAAACACTAATCTGAGTAGGTCCTACAAAAAACATTTCCACCAAGAATAACTTTGAAGCCATCACATCTTACGTAGAGGGGTTGATTGGTAACAACCCTCCTTTGAAACCATCACATCTTATGTAGAGGAGTTGTTTGATAATAACCCTCCTATAATTCAGGAAGAAAACCTGTCTCTCACAAGGAATACAAAATAAGTGAAGGATTAAGAAGTGCCAATTTATACGAAGACAACAAAAAAGTCCACAAACCATGAATAAATGGAGGGTGCAATCATGGGAATGATAGAAAAATATTGAAATGACTTGGATATGGAAGACATTAATTTAGACGATATATATCTCTAGGGAATAGTATATGCATGTTCAATTCCTAGAGAGCACATTCTATGAGTCGAACAAGCCATTAAATGAAGCAATAAGGTTTTTTTGTCGATAACTCGGGTCTCAGCTTGGCCACAATCTTGAGCATCAACACTAACAAAATGAAAACCACAAAAAGAAACTCTCATGATGGAAAATATAGGGGATGCAAAACCAATTTACAATTTCTTTAGGAGATAGGGGATATTTTTGTAAACCTCAAAATGCACTAATCAAATATTTCTTCCAAACATCCCTATCCCAAAATCATCAATGAAGGTAATCTCTTAAAACATAAGAGGAATCAATGGTAAGAGTAAACAACATCTCTTACATGGAAAGGTACGTACAAAATCACTTGGTATCCTTATGTTATGAGAAACTAAAAGTGCTAGCATTATGGTAGATTTGCTTCAAATATATTCTAGAAAATGAGGTGTAGTTGTATTTTGGAATTTGAATACAATTATTTTAGCTTATTTCTTTGCTACAAATAGAAATGCTCATTTTTTCTTTATAGGATCTTTCGAAACAAGTAATATCACCAATGTATATTGATTGCAATTATTACTAACAAATACCAATTCCTATAGAGTCTACAAAACATCGAAAATTTTATCAAAAATAAATATTGGATTTTAAGAGGGGATTTCAACCTTATCTCCTCCTGAGAGAAGAAAAATGGAGGGATCACTAAGATGGACCCAAACAATGAACCTTTCAACACAATTTTGAGGCTAATTAACATGGTAACTATCAATGGGTTCCATACCTTAAACAACAAATCTAGAGGAATGCAACAAGTTTCCTGCTGACTAAATCACTATTTGATGTGGAAATCCTTAATGGAATTAAGAGAAGGATTGGAGACCAATATTATTCCATTAATTATATCTAATCACTGTCCCATCTACCTCACTCTAAACATCCCAAGAATCCCCATTAAGAACCCTTTAGAAATTGGAAAATTTTAGCTTTCTCACTTGGCTTTTGAAGAGAGAATTAGTTGATTATGGAATGAAGTGGCTATTGACTTGGGGAATTTAATTTATTATTTTGAATAAGGGCTCCTAAACCTCAAACAACATCTCATGATTTTGAATGAAATAATGTTTAGGGATATTTTTCAAGAGACAAAAGGACTTGAAATCTAGAACGAATGACATTTAGCAATAAAACATCAATCATAAGAAATTTCAAGCCCTTTCCAACCAAGATCATCATATTTCAACTTAACTAGAGGAGTGTTACCAATAGGAAGAGGTTCTAATATGATATAAATTGAGAGTTCGATGGCTTAAAGAGGGAGAGCGGAACTCAAAATTCTTCCACATCACTATGATCCAAAAATGAAATTCCAATATAAACACTCATCTAAATAATATTAAAGGTATTAAGTTAACCTCTCATAAAGACATTAATAAAGAACTGACAAACTTTTTCAAATCCCTACTCTCTTAAACCCAACTGAATCAATCTACTAACATTCGCAACATCATAAAACATATTACTAAATTAGTATCTAAAGAGAAAAAATATAATTCCATGTAGCTTATAACACTTGCATAAGTCGATACAACAGTTATGGAAATGTATATTAGAAAATCCATAGGTCCCAATGGCTTCACTACATATTTTTTTCACCTTTGTTGGTCCACTATTAGGAATGAGGTATGTGACCTAGTTGAAGAGTCTCGAAGAATTTCGATAGTTCCTCCAACTCGAAATGCTACCTTCATCACCCTCATTCCTAAAGAGGATAAAATAGCACACCCTATTAAGTTCAATTATATATCTCTTTGTAAAGTCATTTATAAATAATTACCAAAGTCATTTATTCCTACCTCGAACCCTTAATGCACCTTCTCACTTTCCCTAAATATGAGTGGTTACATCAAGGGTCGTCAAATCCTCGACATCGTAGTTCTCACTCATGAAATGATTCATTCCCTAACATTAAATAACACCTTGGGAATGTTGATTAAGCTTAACATGTCCAAATATTTTAACAAATTAATCTAGAAATACATCCACTCTATTCCTCTATACTTCGGCTTTCATCCCTCCTAGGTTAGATATGTCTTTTCTCTTATTTCTTTGGTGTTGTTTGTCATCTTGATCAATGGTTCCCCTTCTCTTGTATTCATTCCTTCCCAAGGAATTCATCAAGGGGATCATCTCTCCCCTTTCATCTTCATTCAAAGGTTGAGGAGATTGGGAGGATTCTAAAAGTTTTTGTTCATTGTAGGCATCTTAGAGGCCTTCAGATACCTGATAGCACTATTCTAATATCCCATAATCAACTTGTTGATGACACCATGCTAATGAATTTCCCCACTACCCATGATGTTTATTTCTTTCAAACAAGTTCTAGATGACTTTATGGAACCCTTGTCACCTCCATTAACCACCTCAAATCTCAAATTTTCTTCTTCATCACCCTTATTCCTATTTAATTCCACAATCTCTTGTATCTTAGGCTTCACAAGGAGGTCCCTTCTATCCAAAATATAGCTCCCCCCCCCCCACCCCCCCTTACAATCTACTACAAAAAGAAATAGCTCTTATTTGAACTTTCACTTGAATGTTTTTGGCCATCTAATCCTTCTCAAATTAGTCCTTCAATCCATTCCTTTACATCTATTTTTAGCACTAGTTTCCCCTAAACACTTTCTTAAATCTAACCATAACATTGAGAGGAACTTTCTGACGCAGCCCAGCCACTCCAGGCCGCTCTTCCAGGATCTTTAAACCATGCACCTCTATTCAACCAATTCTCTGTTCAAATTTTTTATAGCTAAACCGATTTCAAAACAGCAAAGCACAAAATACCAGCGCTCTTTAAAAGAACATACTAAAATGGATTCATGCGCAAATTAAGAGCCAACCACATGTAAGAAAATGATTCCCAACCCTTCTATGCATCCACAGGCATATATGTATATATAAATAATTGTCACTGTTGTAAATTAGCACAACGAACCTTCAATTGGTTGTTAAACGTGCGCATTCAATGTATATCTTCCTCCGCTTACGTCACTGGTCTACACAAAGCTCATATATGGGTCAATCGACATGCAGGCGTATTCATACCTCTCACCATACGTTTGCTCAAGCACATATTTCATAGATAAGGCACCTGCATGCCTCTGCTCCTTCAATCGATGGCTATATAACTCGGCGGTGGTCGATACAATTAAAAGCTGCACAAACGTTGTAAATTATATTACATCGCTCCCAATTATAGAACTTGTTTACGCCGTGGTTCTAGTGCAAATTAACACAACATATAATATGCAGACAATCCCAATCTCCACTTACGCCCGTCGTTGTAGGTTTCCGCTCAAGCATGGCTTCAATTTTCGGTTTTAACGCAGAAGTCAAACTGTGGTCTTTTTCCACGCATTCATAGTAATTGTAATGCCATCTACAATTTACAAATCTATTACAGACAATTCACAGTCTCGCTGGTGTAGTCTCAAACGATGATCCTTTCCCTTCGAACCTGCGGATCCGACGCAACTTGACATAGTCTTTAAGATGTCGCCAGTTCCACTTTCGCATCAGTCATTAAAATGACGGTTCATTTCAGAACTTCAATATCACGCTTCAGTAATTAACTTTGCTCTCAGAGACGGCTTTAAAAGCGATGTTTCTTTTGGTGACTTTACATATATATGTATCCACTTAATTTGATGCCCGCTCAACATATAATGAGATTACGATAGCAAGACTTGCATATCGGACTGGTTGCTATACATATATCCCATACTCCCTATGTACACGTTCCTTCATTTAAGGACGTATTTCAATTGCCTTTGTCTGATATATAACCAATCTCCATCGCTTTTTATATTCCACACTTAAGTTGGATTTGACCGATGCATAACCAAGTCGCAATTGCTCCAGCATAGATCTCTTGAGCGAGGCCCGATACACTAATATTCAGTCTTGTATATATCGTCAGTATACAATCTATCTTTACTTGGCAACGCTTCAAGGATTAACCATTATTCATATACGATGGATTTAACCAGAACCTGTCATCAATTAAAATTGACCAGTGAGGCAATACATATACCGATTGCGCAATGGGAAACACCAACCACGGATCAATAAACAGTAGTGTTTGAACAGTGAAAAACTAGAACCATCAACTCCTCATGCAAATTCCAGTTATGTAACATAACAACCAGAACACATAACTGCAACCTTAAGCCAGTATGTATCAAACGAAAAGCAACTAATTCAATAATTATTACACAACGAATGTGCATATAGAATCGAATTCATCACTCTCATATATACATAAAAACAAACATTCACAAGAGCTTTACATTCATGGCCAGATATACAATCTATGGCCCTTTTACAAGCTGCCTGAAGGCTCCCAAGGAGAAACCTTCCTCCTTCTCACTCTCACTTCTCACTCTCACTCCTATTCTATCTAATTTTCTCTCCAACTCCCTTCTTATTTAAAAATCATTAAATTAAATGCTCAATCCCTTAACATCCTCAACAACCCCTAAATCTCTCAACATCCCTAAAGGATAGGTTTTTATCCCTAAAATCCTTCAATTCATTAAATTTCCTCATATCCTTTTATTAATAAAAGGATATT